>CM074495.1:27818529-27842991 GCA_037389245.1 Oryzias sinensis | reverse complement strand
ATGTCACAAGCAGTGGAATCAGCATTGATGCAGTGACTGGTAAGAGATCAACATAATTTAATCCAAATATTTTTTTTATGTTTATAAAATATTAATGTGCTCCAGAAAATCCTTTTTTTTTAAACAACACATACACTCTCCTTTGTAAACCTGTGATAAAGGTATACTGTTGTGTTAATGGAAAAAAAATGTCAAGCTAACATTATGAACGGTTGATCACACAGAGAGACAGGAGATTGTCTTTACTGAAATGTCTTTCATCGTCTGGGAGCTTTTTGAACTCTTTTACTCCTCTGTTCATTTTCTCCCATACATCAGGGTCATCTGCCCAGGAAAGTGGCTTCTTTATTAATATTGGGTATAGCCATGGTCTACAAGCCACCATTTTTTTTATTTTGTTATCTTAGGTCTTTCCGCGCACTTCTACATGTTTCTAAATTTTGACTTTCTTTTGTAAACTTGTGTAGATCCAGCTTAGACAGATAGCTGTCAATTAGTTTTTTTTTTTTTTTCAAAAAAACAAAAACTTTTGTTTTTATCAAAACAAAAAACCATTCAACATGAGTCAACATATGTTGCTTGCTGCCTGAGTGGACTTGGATCCCTCAGGCGGGAACCGCAAAGTCTGCAGCAAGCACCGGTGCAGGGGAACTGGGTCAGACAGGGCTTCTCTGTCTGGTTGCCAATTTAGGAGGTATACAGCAAGGTTATTATAGTTAACGAAAACGAACGATAAAACTAGAACTGAAAAAACATTTTCGTTAACTGAAATAAAAATAAAAACGAGAGTTTAAAAAAAACGAAAACTAACTAAAACTGTTTGCTGTGTGTATAAAACGAACTGAAACTAACTAATATTAACCCCAAAAAATACTTCGTTTTCGTCTTTGTTAATACATAAGTCTTTTGGGTTGAAATAAAGTCTATTTACTTCACCCTGCTAGTTTTACTGTGTATCTGACCCTTACAGCATCACGTTGTCTGTGACGTCACGTGATGTCTGTCAGACACTGCCGACTAGCGTTGTCATAGACATTTACATGAGCGCGATGGCTGCATTAAAAGTTGGGAGAAAGCGGGAGAGTCCTATTTGGGACTTTTTTGAATATAACACCGTCGAAAACTAAAGTAAGTACCTTGTAGTCGAAGCAGGAGACAAAATTTGTAGAACGCTCCTCAAAGGGAAAAACCCTACGAATCTAAAAGTACATTTAAAAAGCGCACACAACAACGCAGATCAACAGTACCTAGACAAGCTAGCCTGTCGCCCGCCCTCCCCTGAAAAAGAAGCGAGAGCAGATAACGTAATGCTGTTATCGGCTGTTGTATTTTAATTTAAGGATAGTTGTCCTTGTGTCCTCTGAATAATAAGTGTTTCAAAATGTATCTTTGATTTAGTTTTTATCATACAATACTTATTCTGGTGATTTTGAATCATGCACCTGACAAATATCCTAATTTACAAAAAAAAAGAAAAAACTAAAACTAACACTAAAACTAATAAAAACTAAACTAAAACGAAGCAATTTCAAAAAATAAAAACTAATAAAAACTGGTAAAGCAGCCTCTAAAAACTAATTAAAACTAAATAAATTTAAAAACAAAAATTCAAAACGAAATAAAAACTAAAACTAATAAAAAATCCGAAACTATTATAACCTTGGTATACAGGCCGGACGACTGACCAGTTCCTGCAGGTCAGTTACACATAACTACTCGCTCAGTGTAGTTATACACGCATGCGTGGTGGCACTTGTATCAGATAATGTTTAATTGGGGATTCTGCATGTCAATCAAGTGACATACATCACAGTGAGGATGATTATTCATGATCATTTAAAAAAAAAAATATATATATATATTTTTTTGTTTATCTATTTTATATAGCCCGCGATCTACCCACACCTCTAGTCCAGTGCAATCGAAATAATTTGCACCCCTGCTCCAGTTGTTTTTAATGGTGGCTGGCTCTTGTTCCCACAACTTCATTAGCTTGATCAAACGTGAAATAAATAATTTATGGAAGGGGGTGGCGTTCTCCTACCACATGTGCTTGTTTACCCTGTGTACGGGCTGCAGAGGAGGATTAAATAAATTTATTAAAAGTTGGGCTAAAAGCATAACTGATTTGGTGCAAACATTTACTCGCAATGTGGCAGGTAGCCCTCTAGATTTTACACACAAAACAGGAAATTTGCTCACAAATCATGACGGGTGAATGTTAATTTCAGACCCTAAGACGACTGTGCAAAAAAATAGAAAAGAAAAAAAAATGAGGAGGGAGAGTGAAGCAGAGACCAAAGATAGAATGGCCAGGTGCAGATGGTTTCAGGCAGAGAGATGAGAAGAGAGGCGGAGACAAGAGGAAGCAATCAGTCAAAAGCAGAAGCTAAGAAGGAAAAGCATGGACAGTCCAAGCAGTCTAAGCTATGCTGCATTTAATGTAAATAAATAATATGCTTTTGTCTGTGTGTTACTCTGATTGGACCTTGGATCTACCTGTTTATTAAGTTTTGTATTGTTCTAGTTTATCTACACTGGAAGCTCAAAGTATGACAATATTTTGGTTAATCATAACAAAACCTGGTCTTTGTTTAGCTGAATAATCATGAATATTTTCTTTTTTGTTCAGTTGTGTCAATACAAACATTCTCTCGTCAAACTATAAGGCAAGCACTTATAATAATTGAGATGTTCTTCCCTGAAGAAAGACTTTGTCTTATATGGAGACAGGACTCTAAAGAAATATAATGGGACCCCACCACACAAAATATAATTTTTCCAATAATACTCTTTAAATATTGTTTTGAATAACTAAGTGTTTTTAACATTGATTACTTATTTTGTGTTTTGCTTTTTAAAGGTTTGCATTTCATTTGATATACATACTTTGAAATTACAAGTTTTTTTTCTCTTAAATTTTTCTCTAAAATTACATTTATTAGCATTTATTGCACCTATTATAAGAAAACAGTTGTTTCAGATATAAACAGTGCATTGTTCTGCCCAATGAGTATTTTCAGTATAATGCTGGGATGGGCATAATAAACGTTAATCAGAGATATGTCCACTGTATTTGTATTTTAGATAGAACATCAGTTTTGTTTCTGTTTTCACTTGTTAGAATAAAACAAAAAGCTCTGTTTTATACAATACTGTGCAGAAGGCTTAAAGGCTTTAATGATGTACAGTTTTGCTAGTTTTTGATTGATTTGATTTGATTTATTGATTTATTTCAAGCATTGTAGTCAAAGCAATAAAAAATTTACAGATATTTATCAAATCATTACAGAAATGATGAAATGCATAGATTAAAAAGACAGAAAACAAAACAAAAATGTCACTTAAATCATTTATGCCTAATTAAATACAGTGATCATTAACTGAGGTATAAATAGAGTTTGATTTATTGCTTGAAAAGGAGTGGGAAGAAGCAAGCTTATATAATCCCACCCCTACTGAGTTCATTCATTTGATAGTTTAACAGTGTTTTAAATCCAGTTCTGATGAGATAAATTCTCTTGAAATAACAAAATCCAGTGCCTAGAAATGATTGATGATCTTCAGAAAATATTCATTCATGATTTCAGTAAACAGTAACGGTACCAATATGTAATAATAATTGATTATCATTAGAACACATGATAACATTAAACCAGTAATTATTGCTACACATTGCAGATCAAGTAAACAAAATCAATAGCTTATTGATTGTAATTTAAACATTTCAGTAATCATTATTGCACATTACATTGTAACACTCAGTGGTTGTAATTAAAAGATATTTGATTATTTTACCACAATCAAGTTCACACATGTATTTGCAATTATTCAAACACCTGTTGATCCTTAAATCCTCTTATCTTCATATCCTGAGATAAGAGTTTCTTTATACATTTTCTTGAATCTTTGAACATTTTTTGAGCTCATCACTTAAACCGTTTCAAAGTTTAGTGCCACACACCGACACACAGAAACCTTTCTTTGTGGTTCTTATCAGTTTGATCTTAAAGTTCCGACATCCCCTCAGTCTGTAGCCTCCTTCGTTTTCTAAGAACTGTTTTTGGATATTGAATGGTAACTATTTCCAACTGGCTCTGTATAAAAGTTGCGCAGTGTAAAAATCCACAAGGTCATACAGTTTTAAAAGTCTTGATTGATAAAATAGATTGTTTGTATGATCAAGATATCCGGCTTTATGTACAACTCTGACGGCTCGTTTTTGAAGTAGAAAGAGAGGATGTAGTGAGCTCTTGGAATTATTCCCCCAAATTTCTATACAGTAGGTGAAATATGGTAGTATTAAGGAGCAGTACAATAAATATCTACTGTTGTATCCTAATATATGTTTAGATTTAGTTACAATTGAAATACTTTTTGAGACTTTAGTTGGTATGTGCCTGATGTGTGGCTTCCAACTTAGTTTGTCATCGATAAAACCCCCCAAGAATTTGATTTCTGTAACACTTTCGATTAAGACATTATTTATTTCAATTGAGAGCTCTGTATTTGCATTGTAGTTTCCAAAAAACATCACTTTGGTTTTATCTAGGTTCATAGATAATTTGTTGTAATCCATCCATAGTTTTATTTTGTTTAACTCTGTGTTCACCACCTTGATAAGTTCCCTTTGATTGTCTGTAGAATAGAATATATTTGTGTCATCAGCAAATAATATGAGTTTCATAAGCTTTGAAACATTGAATATATCATTTATGTAAATATTGAATAGCAGCGGGACCAGAATTGATCCTTGTGGGACACCACAACTTATCTCTTTGGTTTCTGATGTATATTCATCAATCTTGACAAATTGTTTTCTTCCTGTTAAATAGCTTTTGACCCAAGTTAATGCTAGTCCTCTTATCCCATACACTTTCAGTTTGTCAAGTAGGATGTCATGATTGAGAGTGTCAAATGCTTTTTTTAAGTCAATGAAAATTCCAGCTGCATATTTCTTTTTGTCCAGAGCATTTGTGATTTCCTCCACAGCATCAATGATAGCCAATAAGGTTGATCTATTTTCTCTAAAACCATATTGATTTTCAAGTTTTAAAGCTAAATTTATTGAAAAAAAGGAATTTGAAGTGGTAACAAAAGCAAAAACAAACAGCAAGAATGAAACAAGAAATATATCTTGAACTGTTCAGATAAATACAGTTGATACAAATATAACATAAAAAAGTAAAACATTCTTATTGTTAAAATATTAACTGGAAATATTTGAAAATGATAACCAGCTTGTCTCCTCTGAGGTTAAAATGTTTTACCCCTAAAAAGAGTGTGTTGCATGAAACATTTGCAGAATTATTGTGTCTTTATACAGAAAGAATCTGCTGTTACACTATTGTGTACTATTGTGCATGTGCGTTTGTATTTTCATATCTGGATCATGAACAGTTTTTTTAAATTGCCTTTTTTTATTTTTTGTTTCAGCTTATATTTTATATAAGCTTTATAATAATGATTCCCATTTTGAAAAGTCAATGTTTACCTAAAAATTACATATCTTTTGCCTGGTGTCAATTTTTAATAAAGAAAGCATAAGAATTTGCATTTTTAAACTAATGTCTGGAATTTAAAAAATCTTTACTGTTTTTTTAATTTTGTTTCAGCTCCTCAAAATGTGGAAATTTTCAGATTAATAGAAAAAACTGACAGAAGCGTCACTTTGCAGTGGAGTAAAGTGAACTTTGCCAGCTATGTTCTCCAGTATAATCAAGGATGGAAGAATATTTCTACCTCAGATGGGGATGGACCAATAACTTATACAGTTTCTTCTCTCAGTGCTAACACTGCCTATACTTTTACTATTTTCTCTGTGTTTGAAAATGCAAGAAGTGGTGGAGTTCAGCTTCAAGCTTTAACTGGTAAGTTATTTCACTTTTACTATTTGCATTGAGAACAATATTTAATATTCTGTTAAATAACTTATTTTAATGTATAGAATATTTTTTGTTTCTTGTAATATTTAAACATTTTTTTGAAGATTAAAATCCTGAAAGCTGATGAAGGTTCTCTTTCTTCCAAGTGGCTCTTTCTTAAAGTTGAGTCATGGCATCTGGACTGATAAAGCCTTTTGTATGAGTTTGGGAAAAGAAGACTTTAAGTCCAGGTGTAATGACCCAACTTTAAGACCTGAGAACTAAAGTGATTTAATTAAAACTGTGATATCCTTTATTCGTATATTTCATCTACGACAAAGGACTTTAAAAATTACAAAATATTTTTTATTACTTTAAAAAACATTTGGGTTGAAATTTTGATTATTTCGTTGTTTATTATAAAACATCTTATGAATGAAATTATCTTTGTGTCTTTTAATGATTGTTTTCTTACAACAACAGATCAGCCATATGTTTCATGTGGACAGACTGTTTGTCCTCCAGACCAGGACTGTGTCATCATCAATGGAACGGCTCAGTGTGGTGAAGCCTGTAATCATTACACTGAACTGAACGATAACTGGCTTTCTGAATATAACATAAATGGAAATTCATACTGTAGAGGATACTACTACTCCCCTGAAGGCTGGTATCGCATGTTTGTGGGACAAACCAGCGCTCAGATTCCTGAAACTTGTGTACAAGACAGCAGATGCAGTTACTATAGTTTGCAGATGTCACAACCTCATCCAACTCAATACAATCAGACTGTAACACGCTCTTTGTGTTATAGTTTTAGTAGTTACTGCTGCTATTACACATCAGACACTATTAAGGTCAAACTCTGCTATGGCGATTTCTATGTCTACAAACTTCAAAGACTCCCAGGATGCAGCACTGCATATTGTGCAGGTAATGTTTTGACACTCTACTGTTATTTTTAGGATTGTCTAGTTCAGGGGTCGGGAACCTATGGCTCGCGAGCCATATATGGCTCTTTTGATGGTCACGTGTGGCTCGCAGTCAAATCTTTAATTAAACTTTTTTTATTTTTTATTCATTCGACCAGTGCTTCTGAGACGCGATGCGATGACATAATCCACAGACTTATTGTACTTTAAAAGTGTTGAAATTACATCAAATGCTCACATTCACTTGTATTTTAAGTTTAAAACATATTGTTGTGGACTGAGTTGGACTAGGTGGCTGTTGGTGGGTCGCGTTATAAATTCTGGAGTTCATTGAACGCATCAAGCAGAGACCTGATTGGCTCTCAGTTGTGTCGCTCAGCCTGTTGTTAGGTAGTTTGGACCAATGGGGTTCATCTATGGGCTGAATAAGGAAAATAGGAGGGCTGTTTCGGCAGTGAGTGAATAAGAAGTTGGGAGAAGCGGGAGAGATTGACTGAGATTGATTGAGTTACTGAATGAGTTGTATGGCGTTGTTTACAGCCTACAGCAGGGGTCATCAACCTTTTTGAGACTGGGGGCTATTTCATGGGCACTAAGGGGTATGAAGGGCACCACAAGACCTGTTTACTAAAAACCTCCTAAAACCTAAAAACAGAGGACTGTCCTGAACGGGCTTGATTTGTGAAATGTGAAAAAAGGGGTGTATCTTGAGAGCTCGGGGAAGGCGAAGACGGACGCAGGATGTGTTGATGATTTTTTCAATGGTGTAGGGTCCAATGAATTGAGGAGCCAACTTGCGGGAGTGAGCATGGATGGGAATGTTGAGAGCTGAGAGCCAAACCCTCTGACCAGGCTGGTAGGTGGGCCCCACCACCCTGTGGCGATTGGCAATGCGAAAGTTGCTCTCCTTGGTGCGGAGAAGAGCTTCTGTGGTCTGGCGCCAGATGCGTTGGAAACGCTGGAGGTGTTCCTAGACCGAAGACACCGCCAAATCTAGTTCCTGGAACGGAAACAGAAGTGGTGAGTACCCGAGGGCGGCTTCGAAAGGTGACACCCCAGTGGAAGAGGATACGTGAGTATTGTGGGCATACTCTATCCAAAAAAGATACTGGGACCAGTCCTTGTCGTTCTGTGCCGCCAGGCAGCGTAGTGCTGCCTCCAGTTCCTGGTTGGCCCTCTCTGCTTGACCATTGGACTGAGGGTGGTGACCGGAGGTGAGGCTGACCGTGGCCCCTAAGGCGGAGCAGAACGCCTTCCAGACTTGGGAGATAAATTGAGGGCCACGGTCAGACACGATGTCCAAGGGGATGCCGTGATGCCTGAACACCTGGTTGACCAGGACTTGGGCCGTTTCAGTGGCAGATGGTAACTGGGCTAAAGGGATAAAGTGAGCCATCTTAGTGAACCGATCGATGACAGTAAGTATGACGGAGTTACCCTGGGATGGGGGCAGTCCTGTGATGAAGTCCAAGGCAATGTGTGACCAGGGACGGCTGGGAATAAGTAGTGGGTGAAGTAGTCCAGCAGGGGGAGTATTGGCAAATTTGGAACGGGCGCAGGTGGAGCAGGCAGCCACAAATTCCTGTACATCCTTCTCCATAGACGGCCAGAAGAAACAACACCTGAGCAGGTTCAGAGTACGTTGGATCCCCCCATGGCACAAGCCCTTGGAGGCGTGTCCCCAGGATAATACTTTGAGTCTGAGGGAAGTGGGGACGAACAGAGTTCCATTAGGGTAAGGGGTGTGACCGGGTTCCTCACCTTGATGACACGATTCTCAATATCTCAGGTAAGGGCTCCCACAATGCAGGTGGGAGGAATGATGGTGGCAGTGGTAGGTTCTGAGGAGCTGTACTTGCAGGACAGGGCATCGGGTTTGATGTTACGGCTTCCGGGTCTATAAGTAACGTTGAAACGGAAACGGTCAAAAAACAAGCACCACCTTGCCTGTCTGGAGTTAAGTCTTTTGGCCCTCCTCAAGTATGCCAGGTTCTTATGGTCTGTCCAAACCACAAAAGGATGTTCCGTCCCCTCCAGCCAGTGCCTCCACTCTTCAAGGGCCAGTTTGATGGCTAACAGTTCCCGGTTCTCCACGTCATAGTTTTGCTCTGCAGATGATAGTTTTTTAGAAAAGAATGCACATGGTTTGAGCTTACCGGTTTGGGGCTCTTTTTGAGATAGTACAGCTCCGACTCCTGAATCCGAGGCGTCTACCTCAACCACGAATTGACGGGAGGGGTCTGGTTGAATCAGGATGGTTGCAGAGATGAACAGACTTTTGAGCCGGTCAAAGGCTTCTTGAGCTTCCTGGGTCCAAGAGAAATTCTGAGATGTGGACGTGAGACAAGTAAGGGGTGCAGCGATACTACTGTAGTTCCTGATGAACCGCCTATAGAAATTTGCGAAGCCGAGAAACTGCTGGAGTTTCTTTCGGCTATTGGGGGGTTCCCAACTAGCAACGGCCTCAATTTTCGTGGGATCAGTTTGAATGTGGCCTGGCTCGATAATATATCCCAAGAACTGAACATGGTCAACGTGAAATTCACATTTTTCTGATTTGACAAATAGTTGATTTTCGAGTAAACGGGTGATTACTTGGCGGAGGTGCTGTTCATGTTGGGTCTGGTTTTCAGAGTAGAAAGTCCCGTAGAACATCATTTACGAGTCGCTGGAAGATGGCGGGGGCGTTGGTCAGCCCAAAGGGCATGACCAGATATTCATAATGTCCGAGTGGGGTGTTAAACGCCGTCTTCCAATCGTCCCCCTCCCTCATCCTGCCCAGGTGATAAGCGTTGCGTAGGTCCAACTTAGAGGAGAATTGGGCCTCCTGCACAGAGTCAAAAACAGTGGATATGAGAGGTAGAGCGTACTTATCTTTAACTGTGATCTGATTGAGTTCTCCATAATCGATGCAGGGGCGCAAGGTTTTGTCCTTTTTCTCCACGAAGAAGAATCCTGCTCTGACAGGTGATGATGAAGGTCGTATGTGACCCAGTGATAGGGCCTCCTGAATGTAGCTCTCCATCGCGAGTCTTTCAGGCATTGAGAGAATGAATAGCCTACCCTTGGGGAGGATGGAACCAGGCTGTAAGGTGATTTCACAATCATAAGGACGGTGAGACGGCAGGACACAGGCCTTGATTTTACTGAAAACCTTGTGAAGATCATGATAACAGGCAGGGATTTTGTCCAGATTAACATCAGTCGAGTTTTCAGGAGACAGCTGAGGAATGGAGGGAATAGCAGAGGCAAGACAGTTGGCCAGGCAGTAAGAACTCCAATTGGTAATTTGACCCAGACTCCAATTGAATTGAGGATTGTAGAGTTCTAACCAGGAGTAACTCAGGATTATAAGGGTGTGCTTAGATTGTGTGATGAAGAACTGAATGGTCTCTCTATGATTTCCGGAAGTGAGTATTTGAACGGGTTTGGTGCGATGGGTAATCCGCGAAAGGGGTTGACCCCCTAAACCGGAAGCTTCTACGGGGGTGTCAAGGGGTTCAATGGGGAGATGTAATCTGGTGACGAGATCCCGGTCGATGAGACTTTGTTCTGTCCCAGAATCGATAAGGGCCTTGGTGCTATGAACTTCAGACTTGTTAAGACTTTGACAGGTAAGTAGAGAAAGTTACCTGTAGCTGAGGAGTTTTCCCCCTGTCATTTAGCGGGGGGCCTGGAAGTTTAAACGTAGTTTACATTGTGATACTAAATTACCATGGGGGCCGCAATAAAAACATGAGCCCTCCTCACGACATCGCTGTCGCTCTTCTGCCAACAATTTAGAGTGCCCCACCTGCATGGGCTCCTCCGTTGCCTTGGGACCTAGAAGATGGTCAATTTTGGGCTGTGTCTGAGCGAGAACAATAAGAAAAGGGTTATTATTTAAGGTTTTGCGATGGTTGACTTGGCGGTCATTCTGTCTTTCACGGAGCCGGATGTCCGACCTAAGAGCAGCAGAGACCAAATCTTCAAATGTATTAGCCTCAGGCTGGGTGGATAAATGATCCTTGATGGATTTGTTCAGACTGATAAAACACGCCCTTTAATGCTATGGCCGGCCAACCAGCTTCAACAGCCAAAATGCGAAAATCGATTACGTGGTCACTAACTGACGGACCACACTGCTTTAAATTTAAGAGGCCCCTGGTGGCTTCTTCCTGTCAACATGGCTGATCAAAAATGAGTCGAAATTCGTTAATGAAGTGTTTGTATTGAAGATGGGTTATAGGATTAGTAGCGATGAAGGCTTGGGCCCACTGGAGAGCTTTGTTACCCTGTGAATTGATGACGAGGGTAATTTTACTGTGGTCAGAATGATAATATTGATGAAATATGAGCTGGCATGTAGAAGGAAGCCGCCGCAGGCTTCTACGTCACCAAAAAATGGCTCTGGTTGGAGCCGGAAGTTCTCTGTAGTCTGGAAGGCTCCGGAAGCGGAAGTGGGATGTTGCCGGAAGCATGCAGGAGTGGTCCTGTAGCAGAGTTAACATAATGTCCGGTTAGAACAGTGATAGTTTGTGTGATCCCTTGGATGGGGCAGATTAGGTCCTCTTGAACTGCAGTCATACGGGAAATGGTACTGTAGAGGAGTCCCAGAAAAACTCCTTGCTGGGAGATCATGTGACGCAGATCTTCCGGGTCAGCTGGGTCGGGGTTTAGGCGAGTTCGTTCTGTCATAGCTAACTATGCTAGGTAGACCCAGATGCTGGAACCCGGAAGGAGGACAGGAGGTGAGTAGTGGTAAGTAAAGGTTTATTTGTTCCGCTGGTGAGGTTATCTTGATGCGGCAGGGAGGCGACGTGGCTGGAGAGGGTCCGAGGCGTAACCAGAGGAAGTCGAGGGCTGAAACCGTAGCTTGAGGGTCCGGCTGAGGCTTGAGAAGTGTCAAAGTCAAAGTCAAAGTCAGCTTTATTGTCAAATGTACTGCATCCATAAAGACATACAGCACAGATGAAATTCCTTTCCTCTCACCCCACAGTGCAAGCAGCATATAAAAAAGTAAATAAATAAACGACTTAAAAAATAGATAAAAAGACAGCAATAATAAGAAGAATAATAATAAGAATAGCAGTAGTCTAAACAGTGCAGAGAGCAATGAGGTGGTTAAAGTGGCAGTTTAAAGTGACAACAGTGCTGAGAACAGTAAGTGGATGTGTTAGTGATGGCAGTCTTTGGTGAAAGTGGTGATCTGAACTGTTGTGAAAGTTTTCAGTGTGGGCTTGTAGGACGGAGTGGAGGGGCCAGAGGGGGGAGGGCAGGGAGGGAGTTGAGTGTCCTTATCGCCTGATGGAGGAAACTGTCTTTTAGTCTGCTGGTTCTGGCCTGCAGACTTTGCAGCCTCCTCCCTGATGGCAGCAGGTTGAAGTGTCTCTGGGATGGGTGGGAGGGGTCCCCTGCAATCCTGATGGCTTTGCGGGTGAGGCGGGAGCGGTAAATGTCCGAGAGGCCAGTAAGAGGGACACCAACGATCTTCTCAGCTGTTCTCACAATGTGCTGCAGAGTTTTCCGGCAGGACGCATTGCAGGCTCCGTACCACACGGTGATGCAGCTGGTCAGGATGCTCTCGATGGCCCCCCTGTAGAAGGTCTGCATGATGGGGGGAGGAGCTCTGGCCCTCTTCAGTTTGCGGAGGAAGTACAGGCGTTGTTGGGCTTTCTTGGCGAGTGATGCAGTATTATGTTTCCAAGACAGGTCGTCGGAGATGTGCACCCCCAGGAACTTGGTGCAGCTCACCCTTTCCACAGCAGCACCATTGACCATCAGTGGGGCGTGGGGGGTGGGAGTTCTCCGGAAGTCCACAACCATCTCCTTTGTCTTCTCCACATTCAGGTGGAGATTATTGTCTTTGCACCACAGAGCCAGCCTGTTCACCTCACTCCTGTAGGGGTTCTCATCGTTGTTGTTGATGAGACCCACCACTGTTGTGTCATCCGCAAACTTGATAAACAGGTTGGAGCTTGATGTTGGGGTGCAGTCGTGAGTCAGCAGAGTGAAGAGAAGGGGGCTCAGCACACATCCTTGGGGGACCCCTGTGTTGATTGTAATGGTGCTGGAGGTGTTGTTGCCGACACGAACTGCCTGTGGTCTCCCTGTCAGAAAGTCCAGCAGCCAGTTACACAGGGAGGTGTTGAGTCCTAGCTGGTCTAGCTTGTGGATGAGCTGCTGGGGGATGACGGTATTGAAGGCGGAGCTGAAGTCAATGAATAGCATTCTGACATGAGAGTCTTTTGTTTCCAGGTGAGTGAGGGCTGAGTGGAGGGCTGTTGAGATGGCATCATCGGTCGAACGGTTTGACCGATATGCAAACTGGTAGGGGTCCAGAGTGGGGGGGAGGGTAGACTTGATGTGCTGCATGACCAGCCGCTCAAAGCACTTCATGAGAATGGGGGTGAGGGCGATCGGGCGGTAGTCATTGTAGCAGGAGGGAGAGGACTTCTTTGGGACCGGGATGATGGTGGTGGCTTTGAAGCATGAGGGGACAACAGCCTGGCTCAGTGAGAGGTTGAAGATGTCGGTGATGACATCTGTCAGCTCATCAGCACAGTTCCTCAGGACACAGCCAGGAATGTTGTCAGGTCCTGGGGCTCTCTGTGGCTTAATCCTTCCCAGTGAGCGCCTCACGCTGTCACGTGATAGCATCAGCACTAGGTCACTGGGAGGGGGAGGAGTCTTCTGTGCCGGGATGCTGTTGTCTGCCTCAAAGCGGGCAAAGAAGGTGTTTAGCTGGTCCAGCAGAGGGGTAGAGTAGTCGCAGGCCTGTGGGGCGGGCTTGTAATCCGTGATGGTCTGGATGCCCCGCCACAGGTTCCTGGTGTCACCACTGTCGCTGAATCGGTCAGCCACCTTCCTGGAGTGCTCCCTCTTGGCCAGCCTGATGCCTCGTGACAGGTTGGCCCTGGCTGTTCTCAGACCAGCTTCATTCCCAGCTCTGAAGGCAGCGTTCCGTTCCCTCCAGAGTCTGTGGACGTCTCCTGTCAGCCATGGCTTTTGGTTGGCTCGAAGGGTTATGGTTTTGGTGACTGTGACATCGTCCATGCACTTCCTCATGTAGGATGTGACAGTCTCTGTGTACTCCTGGAGATCAGTGATGTCATTGTAGGTGGCTGCTTGTTTGAATATACTCCAGTCAGTGGTGGCAAAGCAGTCCTGTAGAGCCTCAGTAGATCCCTCAGGCCACACCCGAACCACCTTTTCAGCTGGTCTGACGGCTT
Organism: Oryzias sinensis; assembly: GCA_037389245.1. Classification (NCBI taxonomy): domain Eukaryota; kingdom Metazoa; phylum Chordata; class Actinopteri; order Beloniformes; family Adrianichthyidae; genus Oryzias; species Oryzias sinensis. Next base: position 27,828,984 of record CM074495.1, on the reverse strand, counting down.
TCACCTTTGGCCTGTATGCTGGCATTAACATGACAGTGGTGTGGTCTGAGGCGCCCAGGTGGGGGAGGGGAAGGGCTTTGTAGGCTCCTTTGTGTGCGGTGTAAACATTGTCCAAGATGTTTTTACCTCTTGTGGGGAAGTTGATATGTCCATGGAGTTGCGGAAACACGCTCTTGGGGTTTGCATGGTTAAAGTCCCCGGCCAGGATGAGGAAGGCATCAGGGTGTGCTGTCTGCTGCTCACTGATGTGCTGGTGTAGTTCATACAGAGCCTCACTCCTGTTGGTGGTGGAGCTGGGAGGGATGTATGCTGCTACCAGCAGTATGGAGCTAAATTCTCTCGGCAGGTAGAATGGCCGGCATTTAACGATCATAAACTCAGCCAGGGGGGAGCAGTGTTGGTAGACCACTCTGGCATTCCGGCACCAAGCATCGCTGATGTAAACACACAGACCTCCACCGCGGGTCTTGCCCCCCTCGACGAGCATCCTGTCGGCCCGGAAGCATGCTAACCCGGCTAGCTGGATGGCACAGTCCGGGACGTTGTCCGTTAGCCACGTTTCCACAAAGACAAAGACGCAGCACTCACTCGCAGTCTTGGACGATGTGCGTAGCAGGCGGATATAGTCCAGTTTATTGTCCAGAGATCGTACGTTGGCCAGCGTGATTGTTGGGATAGCTGGCCGGTGAGGACTAGCCGCTAGCCTAGCACGGATGCCTCCGCGCTTCCCCCTCTTTTGCTTCCTCATGCAGCGCCTGTGGCGCCTCCTCTCTGTCCGGAGCAGACCGCAGTCACGTAGTTCAGCCGGTAAGTTCCTCAGAAAATGGTCCGAAACAGTGGTTCCGCCGATGGCGAGCAGGACCTCACGGGAGTATGAGTACATTCTTTTTCTAAAATCAATAAGTCCTTGAAATCCAAAACATAAAGCCAAAAGAAAAAACAAAAAACACCGAAGTAGGGGAGAGAGGAGCCGCTGCGTGTGCACGCGCCGCCAGATCTGCGTCATGGATGACGTGGCGTGGATTTCGACAGCACTCCACTGAAGAAGGTGAGTAAGGATGATTTTCTGCTCAGCGTAAGCGCTTGACTGTCCACTCGTGGAATAAGGTTTTCCTGGAACAGGACAAAGAGGTTGTGAGGCGAAGTGCAAGAGGTACATAACATGGGTCAAGAGAGGCCAGAACATATACAATTAGAGGCAACAAACTTGCGTTGAAATCTGGTCATGGAGCTCCTTATGAAGGTCTGGCACTCTGATGAGTTGAGTGGTGGCAGCTGCGGTGAATTAGTAGTTAGGCCAAGCAGAGAGGGGAGGGGGAGGAGTCTGACAGAGGCACCATGACAAAATTATTCTATTTTCTTTGCTCTTTTGTCATTTTTTTAGAGCTGAACTCCTGACATCCTTTTTAGCAATAAGTTCATTTCTGCTTGGTCTGGGATGTTTGGTGTGTGTCTTTGGTCCTGTGTGTGTCTCTGTTGCTGTGTGTGTCTTTGGTCCTGTGTGTGTCTCTGGTCCTGTGTATGTCTTTTTGTAAAGTATCAGAGGGATTTGATTATTTAAAAACCTGTTATTGTGAAAATAATGTTTAGGTCTCATAAAACATTAAAAACTAAGTCACAGAACTCATCACTGTGATTACTCCAAAAATATTTGGCATTTTTCTAATTTTGTGCAAAACCAACAGTAAAAATCTTCCAAAATCCTCAATACTTTTATGAACAAATGATCTATTGTGTATTTATGGTCTGAAAAAGTGTAGCTGTTTTCCAGCTTGCATTACTTGCTGTCTTTATTTATACGTTATTATCCCCAACTAAACAACCGTAAAAATAAATGTACATGGAGAAAAAAAGACAAGTATTAAAAATGTCCGCAATAGTTAGTGAAGAATGACGTTATTAGAACGAGCTGAGTAATTTAAGTCACCCGATTGTTGATTGATTGAATATTTGCTTCAATTAAAAAAAAAGAAAAATTGGCCCCCGCTGGCACAGGGTTGGTGACCCCTGGCCAACAGTAACCAGAATAAAGAACCTTAAAAGAGGTTAAGTCTCCGTGCCTCAGTGTGGGAAAGGGACACTACATTATTGTATGGCTCTTTCGAAATTATGTTCGAAAATATGTGGCGTTTATGGCTGTCTCGGCCAAAAAGGTTCCCAACCCCTGGTCTAGGTAAAGTAAGCTATATAATAAATGGACATCACATTTGTTGAAACAATGTGGCTACTATGAAACAAAAATAAATAAATCAGTTAAATTTTTTTTACTGATTTTTTTTTACTTTTTTAAAGATGTGTACAAATGTTTCTTTTTTTCTGTTTCAGTTCCAAAGCACAGCTTTAGAGCAGCTGGTCAAGATCAAACCAGCATCACTCTACGGTGGAACAAAGTCAACAACAGTGTCAGCTTTGTTCTCCTGTTTAATGGCACAGAAACAAACATCAGTGCTCCAGCTGCAGATGACTCTGTAACTTACACAGTGTCATCTCTGACTGCTGCAACTAAATACACATTCACTCTCTTCTCTGTGATTGAGAATGTCAGAAGCAGTGGAATCAGCATTGATGCAGTCACTGGTATGTATATTGAGTAGATTTGTAAAATCTATTCAAAGCTAAATATTTTTGCTAGGAAAAAGAGGCCTCACAGCTGCAGAACAACAAACAACAGCATTTATTCTACTGAATCTAAACAAAAATGGATTTTAACAATTTGGTTATCAAACCTTATTAAATAAAAATGTTCAATTATTTGTAAAAAATAAAATGGAACTTTTAGCAACGTAAAATACAAAAAAAAAAAAGACGTTTTGACAAATTCCTGCTATTTAATGTTTAACCACAAATTGCTGTCTGGAACAAATTCCCTAGGAGTAAATCACAACTTTCAAAACACCACTCTGTCAACAGAACTATCTGTTGCAATATCCAGATGAATGTTGATGAAAGATCAGCCAAAGCAACATGATACATGTTAACTAAAAATAATATGGCTTAATCCTGTCATGTGTGCAGTTTCTAGAAGGTTTCACATGAATCTCCAGGAGTTCTGTCATATGTTTCTGAAATATGAAACTTTCCTTAAATAAAGACACTATGACTTGCTAGCATTGTTGCATACATTTATGTGTGCAGACAACTTCCAGTAGGATTTCCTTTCATTTACCGACTCTGTCTTTCAGCTCCTCCAAACCCACAAACATTCAGTTTACTTGGAACAAGTTTCAACAGCATCACTCTGCAGTGGAGTAAAGTGAACAATGCCAGTTATGTCCTGGAGTATAATTATGGACGAAGGATCATTCCTGCATCAGATGGAGATGGACCAGTCACTTACACTGTCTCATCTCTCAGTGCTGGCACTTCATACTCATTCAATCTCTACTCTGTGTTTGAGAACGCCAGAGGCAGTGAAATGCAACTTCAGGCTGTTACTGGTAAAATATTTCACTTCAGCAGTAAAATTATTGATAATATCTAAATAAAAGACACAAAAAATAACTGAGTGAAGAAAAAAATGAAGTCAAATAGAGTTCTCTTAAAGTGCAGAAATCAAATGCAAACATTGACTGTTCTAATTTTTTTTTACTCTCCATCACATTTTTGAGATTATGAAATGTGATAAAGTAAAGTTTAGGTGATTCCTTCTAAAGAAAAAAGACCCTGTAAAACTAACAATATCCTCATTTCTTCTTTAAATGTAGATCAATATTTTCCATGTGGACAGACCTTCTGTCCTCCAGACCAGGACTGTGTCATCATCAATGGAACAGCTCAGTGTGGTGAAGCCTGTCAACATTACACTGAACTGAACGATAACTGGCTTTCTGAATATAACATCAATGGAAATCCATACTGTAATGGAAACTACTACTCCTCTGAAGGCTGGTATCGCATGTTTGTGGGACAAACCAGCGCTCAGATTCCTGAAACTTGTGTACAAGACAGCAGATGCAGTTTTGATCGTTTGCAGATGTCACAACCTCATCCAACTCAATACAACCAAACTGTAACACGCTCTCTGTGTTATGGTTATGGCAGTTCCTGCTGCTATTACATATCACACGCTATTAAGGTCAAACTCTGTTTTGGAGATTTCTACGTCTACAAACTTCAAAGACTCCCAGGATGCTACGCTGCATATTGTGCAGGTAGAGTTTTGTTACGCAACTCCTCATTTTTTTAATTAGGATTATTGTTTTAGAAAGAGTGTTTCATTTTTTTTGCAATTAAAGTAAGATCGATACTATATAGACATACTACAGTTCAACAATCCATTTGTGCTACTAATAAAAATAAACAACTGTTAACATAAATATGCATAAGTTTAAGTTTTTTTGTTACACATTTAAAGATGTTTCTTTCTGTTTCAGTTCCAAAGCACAGCTTCAGAGCTGCTGGTCAAGATGAAACCAGCATCACTCTACGGTGGAACAAAGTCAACAACAGTGTCAGCTTTGTTCTCCTGTTTAATGGCACAGAAACAAACATCAGTGCTCCAGCTGCAGATGACTCTGTAACTTACACAGTGTCATCTCTGACTGCTGCAACTAAATACACATTCACTCTCTTCTCTGTGTTTGAGAATGTCAGAAGCAGTGGAATCAGCATTGATGCAGTCACTGGTATGTATAATGAGTTGATTTGTAAAATCTATTAAAAGTTAAATCTTTTGCATGGAACAGAAGGCCTCACAGCTGCAGAAAAACAGATGACAGCATTTATTCTACTGCATCTAAAACATGGATATTAACAACTTAGTCATCAAACCTTATTTAATAAAAATTGTCAATTATTTGTAAAAATAAAATGGAACTTTTAGCAACGTAAAATAGAAAAAAAGAAGTTTTGACAAATTCCTGCTATTTAAAGTCTAACAATAAACAGCTGTCTGGAACAAAAATTAACTATGACTATTTATATCTGTCAACCAAATTTTCTCTTGCAAAATCCACATGACCCTTGTTGAGGGATGAACCAAAGCAAAATGGTTCATGCTAACATAGAACAGTAGCTATGGCTTAATCCTGTCATGTATGCAGTTTCTAGAAGGTTTCACATGAATCTCCAGGAGTTCTGTCATATGTTTCTTGTGAAATATGAAACTTTCCAAAAATAAAGACACCATGACTTGCTAGCATTGTTGCATACATTTATGCATCCAGACAACATCCTGTAGGACATTTAACCAACTTTTAGCATCATGTCTTTGTTGCATAATCATAGAAATTATACAAATTTTTTTAGGATTTTATTTTATTTACTGACTTTGTCTTTCAGCTCCTCCAAACCCACAAACATTCAGTTTACTTGGAACAAGTTTCAACAGCATCACTCTGCAGTGGGGTAAAGTGAACAATGCCAGTTATGTCCTGGAGTATAATAATGGACGAAGGATCATTCCTGCATCAGATGGAGATGGACCAGTCACTTACACTGTCTCATCTCTCAGTGCTGGCACTTCATACTCATTCTATCTCTACTCTGTGTTTGAGAACGCCAGAAGTAATCCAGTGTATCTATATGCTTTTACTGGTAAGATGTTTCACTTATAATAATATAAATAAATATGTTCCAATTAAAAAAAAACATTTCAAAAGTATTTTAGGAACTGTCGCAGCAAAATATTTGTTACAGCTGGTCAGAGAGGATAAACCCAGAAGCAGGAAGACTCAAACAAATCCATCAAGTTTCAAGCTTTTACTTGGACCAAACAGAGAAGATGCTCCAACACAAAACACAGAGAGAACAGAACTTAAATAGGAAGCAACATGATTGCAGGCAGCTGTGATCAATTAGTGAGGGACCACAGCTAACCTGCCAGAAATGCAACCAAAAGAAACACCACTAGAGGGCAACCATAACATAACCCCCCACACTAAGTCCGGCTTCTAGACGGACGACATGGTTGATCAGGATGGTCCCGATGAAAGCGATCAATTAGATCCGGGTCCAGAACATGACGTCCCGGAACCCACTGTCGATCGGCAGGACCGTACCCCTCCCAATCCAAGAGGTATTGGATTCCCCGACCAACCCTTCTAGAGGCGAAAAGACTGCTGATGGTATAGACTGGTCCCCCATCCACAAAACGGGGGGCTGGAGGAGACGGAACAGTGGAGTGGAGGGAACTGTCTCTCACAGGTTTCAGCTTGCTCACATGGAAGACCGGGTGGATCCGCAAGCTGCTCGGAAGGTCCAGTTTGACTGCAACAGGGTTGACGATCCGGGTGATGGGGAAAGGACCAATGTACCGGGGATGTAATTTCCGAGCTCCCCCTTTCAACGGCACATCGGATGAAGAAAGCCACACTCTGTCCCCCACCTTGTATTCAGGAGTTGCCGATCTGCGTCGGTTAGCCACAGCAGTGAACCGTTCCTGATTCAGCAGAAGTAGGTGACGATATCTGCTCCATGTACGTCGGCAACGCCTCACAAAAGCAGCGGGACCCGAGGTTGAAGCCGATTGTTCCTGGTGGGGAAAAAGAGGTGGCTGATAGCCATAGGCAGCTTGAAAAGGGGAAAAACCAGAGGAATCTTGAAGGGTGTTGTGTGAATACTCAGCCCAGGACAGCTGAGAAGACCAAGTGCTTTGGTTCTTGGCACACATGGCTCGTAAGGTTGTTTCCAAGTCCTGGTTGTAACGCTCTACCTGGCCGTTGGTTTGGGGGTGGAAACCGGAACTTAGGCTGACCTTGATCCCAAGGAGTTTGCAGAATTCTTTCCAGAAGGCGGCAACAAACTGCGGTCCTCGATCAGAAGTAATGTTCTGCGGAAGGCCATGTAAACGAAACACATGCTTGGAGACAATAACAGCCAACTCCTTGGCTGACGGCAACTTCCGCAGAGGCACATCATGGACCAGTTTGGAGAACCTGTCAATGATGGTGAGGATGACAACATTACCCTTAGAATTGGGTAACCCAGTGATGAAGTCCATAGAGATGTGGGACCAAGGTCTGGAGGGCACAGGTAGAGGTTGTAGGAAACCGGCGGGTGGTTTTCTGGGAACCTTGACGCTGGCACACACAGGACATGAGGATACGAAAGCCCGAATGTCTGAGGACACTGTGGGCCACCAAAACCGCTGGGCCACCAGAAACGCAGTCCTTGGCACTCCAGGATGGCAAGCCAACCGGGAGGAGTGCCCCCACTTGAGAACTGCTGGACGAAGAGAGGGAGGAACAAACAGGCAGTTAGCAGGACATCCAGTAGGAATGGTAGTCACATCAGGGACTGAAGATTTGACCCTGCGCTCCAAGGCCCATCGAGACGCTCCCAGCACTAGATGCGGAGGAACAATGGTGGCAGCTGCCGTAGAACCCTCGGATTCCTCCTCCCGCTGAAATTGGCGTGAAAGAGCGTCCGCCTTGATGTTCTTACTGCCAGGCCGATAGGAGATGGAGAAATTGAATCTGTCAAAAAACAGGGCCCATCTGGCCTGGCGTGGGTTAAGTCTTTTGGCTGCTCGAATGTACTCCAGGTTTTTATGATCTGTCCAAACTAGAAACGGTTGATCAGACCCCTCCAACAGGTGACGCCACTCCTCCAAGGCTAACTTCACAGCTAGCAGCTCTCTGTTCCCTATGTCGTAGTTTCTCTCTGCAGGAGTGAGCTTGCAGGAGAAATACGCGCAGGGATGGACTTTGTTATCAGACGCCCTCTGGGACAAAACAGCCCCCACCCCAGACTCAGACGCATCTACCTCCACAATGAATTGTTTAGAGGTGTCCGGCTGAGTCAGGATAGGAGCTGCAGAGAAACGTCTCTTTAGCCCATCAAACGCTTTATCAGCTCCCTCATCCCAGACAAAACGTACCTTAGCCGAGGTGAGTCTGTGAAGAGGTGCAGCCACGCCACTGAAACCTCGGATGAAACGCCTGTAAAAATTGGCAAACCCCAGGAAGCGCTGTAACTGTTTTCGTCCAGAAGGAACTGGCCACTCAAGAACAGCCTTAACCTTGGCATTGTCCATCTGAACAGACCCTGGGGTTATCACATGCCCGAGAAACTTAGTCCGAGTAGTGTGGAACTCACATTTCTCTGCCTTGCAATACAGCTGATTCTTGAGGAGGCGTTGTAAAACGGCTCTGACGTGCTGCACGTGGGTGTTAAGGTCTGGGGAAAAAACTAAAATATCGTCAAGGTATACAAACACAAATCTGTTAATCATGTCCTTGAGTATGTCATTAATAAGACACTGAAAAACTGCGGGAGCATTTGTAAGTCCAAAGGGCATAACAAGGTACTCGAAATGTCCAGTGGGAGTGTTAAATGCAGTTTTCCATTCATCCCCCTCCCGTATGCGAACCAGATGGTATGCACTCCGCAGGTCTAGTTTAGTGAAGATCTGGGACCCCTTAACCAGATCAAAAGCGGACTGTAACAGAGGGAGGGGGTAAGTGTTCCGGACAGTAATGTTATTCAACCCCCTGTAATCAATGCAAGGTCGTAGTCCTCCATCCTGCTTTCCCACGAAAAAGAACCCAGCCCCTGCTGGAGAGGAGGAGGGATGGATGATTCTAGCCTGAAGACTCTCCTGTAGATACTCCTCCATGGCCTCCCGTTCAGGTAGAGACACAGGGTAGATGTGACCTTTAGGTGGTTGAGTCCCTGGTAGGAGGTCTATTGCACAGTCATAGGGGCGGTGGGGAGGCAGGGACTTGGCGCGAACCTTACTGAACACCACACTCAGGTCATGATATTCAGAAGGAACCATACGTAGGTCTAGAGGTTCAGGAAGCGGTTGCCTATCAACAGAAGATCGTCCAGCTGCCGCAACCAAACAATTTAACATGCAAAAGGAACTCCAGGACAATACACGTCCGGAAACCCAGTCAATGTGAGGATTATGTTTACACAACCAAGGAAAACCTAAAATAATCGGGGGCTTCAAAGAGTCCACCACATAAAACCACATGAGTTCATTGTGGTTACTTGAGACAGTCACATTTATATTTACAGTACGTGCAGAAACTTTGTACGTGATTGAGCCATTTATGGCATGAATTAACAACAAAGTAGACAGAGGCTCGACAGGAATGGACAGTTTGTTCACCAAGTCTTGTGAAATCAAATTGCCATCAGAACCGGAGTCGATCAGGGTCTCGAACTCCTCCCTCGCTCCTGCATGAGCCACTAGGACCTTTAAGGATGGCCGTGATGGTGGGGTAAAGGAGGAAACACGACTCACCAGATCCCTCCTATACTCAGGGCGTCGCAAACAGTTCCGGAGGAAATGCCCGGACTGTCCACAGTACAAACAAAGCCCCGCCTCCATACGCCTCCTTCGTTCAGCTAGGGAGAGAGGTCCTGAACGCGGGGGGAATGCAGAAGGGGCACCTGCAGCGTGGGCACCTGCAGCGTGGGCTTCTGCACGTCCTCGCTCCCTCATTCTTCGATTAATGCGAACCGCCAAGTCGATCAACTTCTCCAGCTCGTCTGGTACCTCCCTCGCCGCCAGCTCGTCTTTGAGTGCGCAGGAGAGACCCTGAAGGAAAATGTCCACCAGCGCTTCGTCCGACCAGCGGGTGCTGGCGGCCAAAGTCCGGAATTCCACCGCATAATCCATGACACTACGAGAGTCTTGCTGGAGACGGAGAAGCTCCGCGGCGGCTGTTCGGTGGGGCGTGGTCGGATTGAACACTAAGAGCAGGTGAGAGGAAAAAACTCGAAAAGAGCTGCAAAACTCGGCACGTCTGTCCCACTCTGCCAAACCCCAGCGCTTGGCCCGACCGGTCAGGAAACTCATAGCAAAAACCACTTTGCTCTGCTCAGAGGGGAACTCACTTGGTCTAAACACAAAATGGAGCCGACAGGAGTACAAAAATGCTTCACAATCCTCAGCTGTCCCATCAAATGGCTCAGGAGATCCCAGCTGGATCTGGTCGTAAGAAGATGGGGAAATGTGCTCTAATGTCGAGAGACGGTCAAGGAGTGTCTGTAATCCGGCTTTATATCCCTGCAGTTCTTGGTACAGAGCAGCAGAGTCCAGAACTGCAGATGGCTGGGGTAGGTTTCTGTTCTCCATACTTCCCGCTGGGTTTAACATGGTTGGAGCATAATGTTACGGCTGGTCAGAGAGGATAAACACAGAAGCAGGAAGACTCAAACAAATCCATCAAGTTTCAAGCTTTTACTTGGACCAAACAATACCCAGACAGAGAAGATGCTCCAACACAAAACACAGAGAGAACAGAACTTAAATAGGAAGCAACATGATTGCAGGCAGCTGTGATCAATTAGTGAGGGACCACAGCTAACCTGCCAGAAATGCAACCAAAAGAAACACCACTAGAGGGCAACCATAACAATATTGTCCTAAATGGTTTCTAAGTTAAACCTCATTCAATGTTACTTGCTATCTTTTTTTCTTAGTCTGCACCTTATTATGATTACTTTGATTCAATAATGTGACTTTAGATGATGTTAAGTTTAAGTTGTGACTAAATTAAA
>CM074495.1:27756158-27818029 GCA_037389245.1 Oryzias sinensis | reverse complement strand
GGGGGGGGGGGGGGGCTCGAAAATATTCTAATCTTCAGAAAGGGGGGCCCTGCAGAAAAAGTTTGGGAACCACTGCCTTAAGGTGTTGCTGTTCCTCTCCACAACCTCTTCAGGGCTCCAAAACACAGCAGCACCCATACGGGTCAACATTCCATACAGGTGCATGCGACTAAGGCCTTTAAATACCTACTACAATGAAAATCGTTTTTGTGGTGTTTTAATATGTTCTTAGACCATTTTTCTCATAATGGAGGACTTGTACAAAATAATTTAAGATTATAACTGCGTTTATGAATATTTCTTTATCCAAACCGTGTTGGATCAGATGAAAACCCACAGTTTGAGAAAGCTGAGGTTTGTGACGAAGCAGTTGTCATGGTTGGGCCAAAGAATCCCTTTCCCGCTCCAATTTTTAGAATTTTGGCTGAAAACTGCATAATCATAAATTAAATACCACTAGGAACTATTTTACAATAAGCCAACTAATATATAGTTCGAGTGGAACTTAAATGAAGGCTAACAGGACATTTATTCAGTTTACAGTGATCCCTTGCTATAACGCGGTTTACTTTTCACGGTTTCGCTACTTCACGAATTTGCATAGTACATTGTGTTCTGCATTCTGATTGGCTAAAAAGTCACTCCGCTTCTTCTCTACCTGTGCGTCAATAACGTTGCAGTTTCATATGTACACGTACGTAAATCAGCTTTCCAAATTAAGTACTTGCAAATCATCTTGCAATTTTGAGTTTCTCTAAAACCCATAGAAAAAAAACTGCCTATCACTTTTGTTCTTCTCCCGAACAAACACAGCTGCACAGCGGGCTTCAAAAGAAGAAAACACTGCAGAGCAGAGTCAGGATGCAGCAGCTCTGTATGAAGAGCAGTGAAATACACCTGAGTCACTATTTGTCCCACTGTATTTTTTACATAATCATTTTACATTTTCTCCCGTTTAATCCAATTACTCGGGTCGCGGTGGGCGGGGCTAATCTCCGCAATTTGAAGCCTTCTGTTCACATTGATGATTAAAATTATTATTTGACAGTACAGTACAGAAGTTATTTGTTGAAAAAACGTTTCTAAAGTACTTTGATTGTGAAACAAATGTTTGAGCCTGTTTGTTCTTTTTTTTCAATGTATAATAGAGTATTTAATTGTATGAAAATTGTAAAAAAAAATAGAGATTTCTACTTCACAGATTTTGCCTTTAACGGGTTCTTTTTGGAACGTAACCCCAGCGAAAAACAAGGGTTTACTGTATTTAAAAAGTGTATGCAAATGCACCTACTTAAAGAAAATGTTATTTAAAAAGAAATCCTGGATATTCATATAAAAAGTACTGACCTGCAAAAATGAGGATGATCACTCGATGATCCATGAGTTAAACCTTTAAAAGAAAGTCATTAATTTTCCTTTCTTACATTAGTGTATACTGCATGACAATTTGCCATTAACACATCATATCAAGTTCTTTATCGAGTTCTTTTGAATTTGTGTTCCTGCTTGCTAGTCCTCGTATGTTTTGTCTTTTCTCCTCCAATATATTAGAAAAACTCCTCCTCTTCCAGCAGTCCAGGAATGCAGTAGTACTGGAACACTTTACCCTGGTAAACAGCCTCTTTAAAAGATTCCAATTCCAAAAATGGAAATAATAAATATGGCATTAGATTCATTAGTTGCTCTTCATAAGTAACCTTTGATTTATTCATCTGGGTTGTGGTTTAGGGGCAGTTGCCCATTACTTCTAACTAATGATTAAAAATGAATAAGATTATCTAATTTTACTAACAAACAGGAAATAAAATATTTCAGCTTTTAGAATTTAATATTCTGTGCACATGTTCAACAGGTTAACAGATTAAAGATTAATTCAGATTGCTACAATCATTCCTAACACTTCTGTGTCTTCTTGTTTGTATAATTAATTGTCATCAGAGTGTTTACACTATTGCAAGTTTACAGTGACGGCTATGTAGCCACAAGAGGGCTCAAGTCTTGGTCTCCCTGTGCCGGGGCTCTACGAATCTATCCTACCCGTGAAATGTTCCTACCCGTACTCCACTGCGCTTGTGCAGACTGAAATCATCATAATTTTCAGTTTAATTTTTAGATCGCCCATAAATCTGTGCTACATCTTTAATCTTGTGGTTACTAAATACTGGGGTTTGTTCTGTTTTTGTGCCTTTGTCAGTCATTACTGAAAATCGTCCACTAATCGTTGACAGCCCTAAAATCCCTACTTTGCACTATGCTCATGGTGTTCGAAATTAGTTCGAGAATCAGTTCGAAAGATGTCGCAGATCTTTTCTACAGGTGAGAAAAGGTCTTGAGGTAGGATAGATGAAATACAGGGTTGTGTCAGGAAGGACATCTGGCGTAAAAATCTCGAATCTGCCAAACCAAATGGGAAAAGCTGATCAGAGAAAAAAGATTCAATGTGGTGACCCATGAAGGAATATGTCAAAAAGTTAACAACATTCATGAGCAAACGTGTATCTCAGCGTCTTCCTTTTGTTTTCCACTAAAAACCCGACCACTGGTCGACAGCCTACCACACCGAGCCTCTTTCAGCAGCTAGATACAGAAAAAGACTTTCATGGATTTTTGGATGCTGATTGATGACTGAAAAAATAAATCACAACCAACTCAGTTTTGCCCCTGCTGCCTTTTTAAAAACACACTGGCATACATGTTTTACAAGTTTTAACGTGCCCGCACCTTAAAACCCAGTGAACCTTTTGTATGTGTCAAAAACAGAAAAAAACACCCATAACTGAAACTGGAGACCATGGTCCCACTGTCAACTTGAAATGCTGCTTTTGCCCTAAATTCTTAATAGAAATTTAAAAAAGCTGTTCTTGGTTTAGTTCTTTATGTCTTCTCTTTTTCTTTCATTACCTTATATCTTTTCTTTGAACAAAATTGATTGTCCATGAAGCTACAACAACAGAACAATATGTGGTTATTCTTTTATGAATTCCTGCTAGAGCCCTACACATCACATCAAAAAGCTCATATTTGTACAAAACATAAGATCTAATTTTCAAATAACTACAAGAGATTCAGACATCAAATATTGAAAGCAACCAGCAGATTTTACAAATGTCAGATACAAATTTCCAATACAAATTGAAATTTTTCAAAACGTGATGTAAATTAAGAATAAAACATTGAAAGCTAAAATATAATAAAAAATTAAAACCTGCAAGCAGCGTTGTATGTCCGCAGGCGATACCCACCACTTCCCTCGCTAACCACCTCCACACACCACAGCTGTGCCATTGCTGCCCACATCTATGCAGCACCGCCGCCCCACCGCTCACCTTTTATCAAGGTTTGTTTAAGCTGCATTGTTATGCTAACAATGCAGGTTAAGCTAATGTTGCTAAAAATGCTAGCATTGCCATCAGCATCATCAGTTCTCTTAGAAAAACACATTACTTAAAATACCAATCATGCTAACTATGCTAATGTGGCTAAAAGTGTTTGCATTGTGATCAGCATCATCAACTCTCTCAGAAAAACACAATGCTTAAAATGCTAATTACGCTACCTATGCTAGCTATACTAATTTAGCTAAAAGTGTTAGCATTGCAATCAACATCATCAACGCTCTCAGAAAAACACATTACTTAAAATGCTAATCATGTTGATTTCACTAGCTATGCTAATGTAGCTAAAAGTGTTAGCATTGCAATCAACATCATCAACTCTCTCTGAAAAACACATTACTTAAAATGCTAATCATGTTGACTTCACTAGCTATGCTAATGTGGCCAAAAGTGCTAGCATAGCGATCAGCATTATCAACTGACTCAGAAAAACACATTGCTCCATTGGTGAGAGCAATATGTCATAAGTTGATAAAAAAAAAAAATATCAAAATGGCGACTTTTCTGTTTTGGTCACCTCGGGATGAGGAACAGATCGACGTCAGTTTCAGACGAAAGGGAAAAAGTCAACTTTTTGTCGTCCTTAGCAACAGTGTTTTTTTGCTGACCACGCCCACATTCAAATTTTACAGTATTCCATTGAAAAACTTAAGAGTTATAACAGTGCACAACTTTGCTAGCCCACCACGTGCACGCCGTTCAAAATCTACAACTTCTAATTCCACCATTTTGTCCACAGCACCTTGCTATAGATATCTGAGACGTTACGAGACAATCGCAAAACATCCCTAGGACGATTTTTCGTTTGTATGTGGCGCTAAAGGGGCTTTTTAAAAAAAATGCAAGTTGACGGCCTTTTCCCAAGGTCAAAGGTCAACGGCACTAAGGTGGTGCTTTTAGACTGGAGCTTGCAGCAAGTGTGTGCAATTGCATGACAATCGCTCAAACAAAAGTGTTGTTTTCCCATGTCATGGAAAAACACAACATTCAGCAATTTTCAGAGTTCACCACAAAATGGCTGCCAAGCTGTAGGTCGTTTGGTCATCCCTTAATAATTTACAAAATTCTTTGGGATATCCCCAACACTTGTGTTTTGGTTTCATAACTGCACTTTGAAGTAAAAATGTTTTCTGCCCCATACGCAATTTTCGGTCCATTTATTATTTTGACGGGAAAAAAACATTTGGAAAGTTTGTGATGGACAAAAACAAAATACAGTGGGTATGGAAAACAGGCTAGTGTGACAACATCCTGAGAATTAGCACAATTAGCCAAACACAGATTCTTACCCGTAAATGCAGTAACTGTCACTCCACTGCTTCTTATGCCTTCAAACACATAGAAGAGAGTAAAGGTGTATTTCGTCCGAGCAGTGAGTGATGTGACCGTGTATGATACAGGCAGGCGTGTCAAACATACGGCCCATGGGCCGTATCAGGCCCGTCAGATAGTTCAATCTGGCCCAGTTATGAAGGGTAAAAATTATAAGAATGTTTAAAAAAACAAGCATGTTTCTAGTCCATTCCTGTGGCGAGTTATGATGTTTTAAAGAAATAACCAAAATGCGCAATTCCGCCACTAGGGGAAGCAAAGGCTAAGCAAAACAGGTGAAAATCCATATCTTTGCACCTGCCAAAAGTGAAACCTAACGGCTCTGTGTCTGAATAAGATGTAGTTTGGTTCAATACTGACATAGAACAGCACTAGAATAGAATAGAATAGAATGGCTTTATTGTCATTGTGCATAGTACAATGATATTTAAGCATCACCAACAGTGCGAGAACAGTAAGGAAGGGAAAAGTAGTAAAGAAAACATCGTAATATAATAAAATCAAACAAGCAAACAAACAGTATATACAAGTGTGCAATATAAGCTGTATATAAGCTAATATAAGACTGTGCTGAAGAGTGCCGAGATAATTGTGCAAAATTGCGTATGAAAAACTGTGCGTAGACATGTCAAAGTGCAAGAGGTGGCAATGAGGTAATTAATCACTAAACAAATTACACAGTCCTGAAACACAACAGCAAATCACAAAACAACAGCAAATTATGAAACAACAGGAAAACACAATTGCAAATCATGAAAGCTGTTAGCACCTGCTTGCTTCTGTTAATTGTTTTTTCTCCATGTTCTGCTGTCGCTTTAGCCGGCTCCCAAGTGCAATCATAGCAGAAAGGGAATAACCTTAAAACTGGAAGTGATGTAAAAACTTTACCTTGCTAAAGGTAAAGTAGTAATAAAATTTAATGATGCTTTTGGACTGTATTTAAAATATCCACATAAAAAACAGTAATAAACAAATGTATAAAATCATACACAAATAGTTTTATATTGCTTCACTTCCGGGATTTTCTTTCTGTTAGAAGCAGTGTATACACTTTGGTTTGTTGTGTTTCTGGATTTGTTAGTTTATGCTGAGAATGTTTCTTTGATTTGGTATTTGGTAATTTGCACTCAAATTTGCTTTTGTGTTTCAGTATTTGTTCATTTGTTCCGAGATTGTTTTTAGTGTCAATGACTTGTTAGTTTGTACTGTGATTTGTTGTTGGTTGTATCTTAAATGTTAATGTGTATTGCACCTCCTGGCCACCGTATCTTAGCAATGAGGAGGAGAATTTGGGGAGGGATTAATCACCAATGGTTTCGCCCACAACTCAAAGGAAAATTTCAAATGAATAACTGCCACTCCACCAAAATATGTCCTAGAAAACATTTTTTTTGGCTAATAATAATAATAATAATAAAAAGACCAATAGGAATGCTTTTAAAATATCAAAAGAGATGATTGGAACCAGTGCAACAAAGGATCCAATTGGGATTTCAATCAACAGTGCCAACTACCTCAAACCATGATGATAAAAAAGAAGAAGAGAAAAAGCAAACGAAAAGTAAAAACATGTTGAAGAAAGGAGATGAGAACGTCCCCAGACATATTGGTTTTCACGGGAAAGCAATATTTATGACTATGCTCGACACATGAGAGTTCTTGTGCAGAAAGTAAGTCAAGATGAAGAAAAGTAGTTCAACATTCAAGGTAAGTGATCTTAAAGTTACACAAACACAGTGCAGTTTAACAAGAAAGTGAAGCGCTTTGACAAGAAAAGTAGTGTCAAACTAAACTGATATCTGTCTTAAGCCATCTAAAGAGGAATGTGTGTCTTTACTTCCTCTTGGAAAACGCAAGTATTTAGTCACGCTCATCCTTCAACGGGGACTTTCAAGCTTGAATCTTTAACTGTAGGTCAGATTTCAACTAGATTTACGTTCTGCCTGAGAAAGCTGTAATGCAAAGCAGTTTGTTTGAGCTGTTATACCAAAGAATGTTAGCTACTTGATTTGGTCATCTTTGAGCTGAGTACCAACAGCAAATTTAACCTCATGTCATGCAATTACATAACTAACTTGATCACATCAATCATAATTTTTACAATATTGTCTTACTTTATTTCTGGGGTGAAACTCATTTCAATAGTTAACATTTGCAAATTGTAACATAGAATCCTTGTCAACAAGTATGACACAAACATGCAACTGTCCAGACTGTGACTACAAAAATGTTTATCTCATGACAAAAGGGAGAAAAAAAAAGGGTTGAATTAATTTTTTTTCAATGAAATTTTACACACGAAATAAAATATATGTCCGGATTATGATACAAAATGCCAAAAATAACAATAAGCCAGTCTTTTGGATGTGCCTTTAAACAGAAACGGACTTGCAGATACCAAACTCAAACAACCCCAAATCTATAAGCAAAGGCAGCTGTTGAAGAAAATTGCAGAAACAAATGTATTGACGGTAAGAAAATGTCAGTGATCCTGTCATGATGCCTCTGGGAGTCCTCTCCTCCCCCTCTCTTCTCTGCTCTGCTTCCCAGATTAGACCCAGCTGTGGACACTCACCTCATCATCCAGCCTGCTCTATTTAAGAAGAACCTTCACCAGCATTTTTTTTCAGTTTGTTGCCCCTCTATTGTGCATTACGTGGTCTATTGTTATGTCATCAAGTTTATGCAATCCATCCCTACGTTCCTAATCAAATTCTCTGCCTACAGGACAGTTTCCACGAGTACCGACCTGTGTCTTATCAATACACGAGCCTACTGAAAACCACTAGAGATCCAAAGTCTCCAGCCACGCCACGACTCCCAGCCGCTCCACAAGATTTGGATATTCAACATCCAAACTCTGCTTCCACGTCATCGCCAGCATTCATCTTTAAACTCCGTACTCACCAACTGGTCTTCATCCGATCATCTTCTACTGGGACAATAAATCTTTATCCATACAACTCTTGAGTGGTCCTTCCGGGTTCCAGCATCTGGGTCTGCTCAGCCTTGCTGATAATGACATTTTAGTGTCTTTGCTGTTCCTTCTGGGTTTTACTCTGACAAAAACGGGCCAGAATGGTTGAAAATGGCAGAATCCCGTTCGAACACAACCGATACAAAGTCCAAGGACCGTGTCTGCCTACAAGCACCGTCAATATGAGACAGAGACACCAGGTTAGAATCTAGACCAATCAGCAGGCTGTTTGATGGCAGCTTTGTCACGTTAAACTGAAACTTTTGTGAGCCAAATCAAAGATAGGAAAAAAGCAAGTTGAGACACAATGCAGGCGAAAGCATTTTTTTGCAAATACAATATTTTTTAAAAGCAAAAAAAAAGATTTAAAGTAAAAAAAAAAAATTAAGCAAAAATAAATGTTTTGAAAGAAAATATTTCATATTTTCATTTTCAACTTAGAAAGTGTTGTGTGCAACATGGTGGCATAAACACTCCATACCTTCTCCTCTGGGGATAGGTGCATAGCCCACCAATGCAGCATTGCATGCAGGGACCCAGCCTCACCACAGCAAGGTGGCAAAAGAGGTCCCCATCTAGAGCTGCAGCAGCTGAACTGCAGCCGAGCCAGAGGGAGAGGATCCATCTAGTAATGGGAGGATCAATGCCAAGTTATCCAAGTATTTATTACCATACATCACCAATTTTGGTATTGAGTAAAATATTTATTACTAATTAATAAACAAGAAAAAATGAAAGTGCATGCAGCATTTCTATTTTGGTTAGCAGGTGTTTTGTGTTGAAACTCCTCCCTGCTCACAGCGTATTGAACTGTTCCAGCAGTCATGTGACCAGAAGAGCCACTTGTTATGCCACCGTGTTCAGTTTCCCACAGAGGATTGTGGAAGGAGTTTAACACTCAGGTTTTAGCTTCTCAGAGCAGTCGTACAGCAAACAAAGATACATACATTGAAATGTGCAAATATATGAAAGAAAAATTTATGTCAGGGAATGAGGAGCATTTGGAGAAACAAAATAAAAGGGCATTTTCACTATTGGGTAAAGAGGCAAAGAAATATATCTGAATTGGTGTTGCATCTGTTCCAACAAAAAGGCTTTTTTCTAAATCAGCAGAAATACTTAGCCAAAAACGAAATTGTCTCCAACCTAAATGTTAGTGTTGCTATTTAAAATATCGATCTGAAACTATAAAGACAGTGTGCAACTCTTTTTACATTTGTATTTATTCATATTTATGTTAATTTTTATTCTGTAGAGCATCAAGAGCTTCCACAATCAGACAAATACTAGACATGGGTTATAAATCTTACATCTTTCATGTCAAAATATTCACGAGTGAGACAAATCTGAAGCTACAGAAAAAAAAACACATTTGTTTTCAGGTCCAAAGGCCTCTTTTTAGATTGAATCAAATGTTGCATTTGTAATAAAAGGTGCCAGAGTCTGGCGGAAGACTGATGAAAAACAAAATGCATGTTGCTTGAACTCCAGTTTGTAAATTCCAGTCAGTGATGATTTTGGGTGCCGTGCCACCTGCTGGTAAGTGTCCACTTGTTTCCTGAAGTCTATAACTAATCCAACCATCTAGCCGGAAATTCTAGAGCACTTTATGCTGCCCTCTGCTGGCAAAGTCTCTGGCAACTTCTCTGCTGTACATAAAGTATATAAGTGCTCTGTGCACAGTGATTGTGTTACTTTTCTTTTTAACCATAACTTAAGTGTGTTGTTACAACTCTGGTTAATCTCATTTCTTTTTGTTTCATGGAGTGTGATGTATTTTGTGGGACATTGCTGTGGTTTAAAAATTTTTGTTTGTCTTTTTATGATTATTATTTACAAGTGTGGGTTGCTGAGTGGTAGAAGCTGCAGGACGGACCTTAACATGAGAAACATGTCCGCCTTTCTTGGCTGCTGAAACACTTGGAAACATCATGCTGAATCTTCATAAAATATAAATAGAAAAAGGAATTAAGTAATTGAAAAAGTAGTTGATAAAGGAAAAAAGTGAATGAACAACTTTAAAATAACAGTAAAAACATGGACCATCAGTTTTTATTTGGGATTTCAGGGCTCCAGACTGCGACCAATTGCTTGCATTTTGCGACCAAAATTTGAGAGTGTGCAACTGAATTTTACATCCAGTCGCACATGTGCTACAAGTAAATTTTCCTCCCCCACCCTACGTATTTTTTTATACATTAAATGTGCAAGGGGCACGTCAATGATCAATGAAATAATCTGAGACGTGAGCGCACACGCACGCAGGCAGACACACACACTCGCATACATACTCATGAAAAGCGAGCACACACTCTCGCGTGATGCCCGTCTGTGAGGCGGCCACTGCGTGTGAGAAGAATAAGTCACTGTAAGTGGCTAAAATATGTGGAGGGGGTGGGGCCTAGAGATATTCGCGCGCGCGTAAACATCTGTGGGAAGAAAACGGAGACAAATATAGTCACAACCTGATATGTGCGTCTGAGCTATGGGTAAGTGAACTATTGATTCATTCTTCCGGCCTGCGGCTAGTGTACCAGTGCCAGAGTGTACAGCAGGGGTCTCAAACTCGCGGCCCGCGGACTATTTGCGGCCCCCAAGATGATATTTTGCGGCCCCCGCCTTAAATGAAAATTTAATGTTACTGCAGCCCGCCAGTTTTAATGAATGACGCTTTTTCATCGTCGTGCACGGAGATGACCAACCAATCACAGTGGGGTAAATGACTCTTGGGGACGGGACAATGACGGGGCTTGAAAGCAGGAAACCTGACAGCCCCCTCCCTCCCCAGACCACATTAAGGAGTTCTTTACTTTCCTTTAGAACCTATCTATTCGCTCGTAATTTTCTAAATACATGCAGTCCGTGCTGAACTTTTCTCTGGGTCTCACAGAACCGGAGGAAGATTTAGGTTTTGGTTACGGTTACGGCGGCGCATCAAACGGTTTATGCACCGCTGTTACGGCAGCACACCGCTCCCGCGGGAGTCGGGTCAGCTGAGGAGAATAAATGTCCCCCACGCACGTGCGTTACAGCTAACGGGCTTGAACTTTAAACACGTGCGGGCAAAAACAACATTAGTTTTAGACACACTGAAAATACGTGGGCAAAATGCAACGATAGACGTGTTTGAGATGAACCGGCACCTCGCCTGGATTGTTGGGGAGACCAGGCCGGGGGTGGGGGGTGAGGGGGCTGTGAGATGAAGGCGAATCTGCACAAGACTGAAGGACAACAGGAAGTTGGAGTTGTCCTTAACATTCAATTTAGTTGTAATATTCCTCTCCCCCTTAGTGTGATCTGTGTTATTATATATTTATTTTGTGATTATTTTAATGTTTTGTAATGCATGTAGCCTTTTTTAATGAATTGGTATTTTAAATTATTTTAATTAATCACTCAACTACAAAAACCATCAGGACACATGTCCCATAATGCATTGTTTTGTAGTCTGTTAATTCAGTTTCCAGCTGTGTCCGGGTAGGTTTGCCCTTTGCTCCCACCCCTTTCTCGCAATATTTTTGTGATGATTGACAGGTGATTTGGGGCAAAAACAAAAATATATGTCTCACACCAGGTGATCTGCGCAGCGTTGAGTCCATCTGGGTGATCTCAAACACGCTTATTGTGCATCTTGGCTGCACCTATTTGGTGTCACAAAGATAAATTTCCATCCGTTTTCTTCACTATTTTTACTGTCATGACAGCGATGGTGCTGTCAGTTTACCTGTTGTTGCATTTTCAAAAGTGCAGAATAAAATGTGACACTGAATTAGAAACAGCACATTGTAATTTCTGCATCTATTATTAAAGTATTTATTAGTAATACAGTGGAAATTAGTAGATTTGGTTAGCATGTTGATTTACGGTATGCGCCCCTAAATTTTCTGGTTGTGCCCCTAAAATTTTAAGTTAGGGGCCACAGTGCTCCTAGTGAAAAAAGTTAGTCTGGAGCCCTGGATTTTATGACTATGAGTAATACAGTTACATACAGTAGAAATACAAAAAATGGATGAAACAAGAGTTACCCGTTTGCTCCCACTTCCCTCTTAATATTTATTAAATAATATACTTTATAACATGGTCATTTAGTTTCAAATGTAATTGGTGCAGATTTCTAAATATCAACATGAATAGATCAAAGTAATCTGGTGAAACATATCAAGAATAAAAAAAAAAAAACTGTTACAAAAGATGTTTTACATTTTTTTGTTTTTGGAACAATGTATCCACAATACCAGAGGTTTAAACACAAGGAATGCTGACTTTAGACAAGTAAAATCTATGTTTTTAAAATGAGATACTTATACCATTAAAAGAGCTTAAGATGCCTAAATTTTGGTTTCCAGTACTTCCAACAATTCATGATTGGGGAATGTGACTCATAAGATGCAGTAGTACAGTTGTTCTGTAAAATAAAACAAAAAGTATTCCAGAAGCTTCTTTACCAAGGCTTTCAGGGAGTTTCCTTTGTTTTGTTTTTTCCATTTGCCTTTTCAAAAAAAAAAAATACAAATAACCCGACACCTTCAAAAGCTTACAAAGAAAATGTTATAATTATTTCTACTTCTCTAAAGTTTCCCCATTAAATATCAACCCAAATCCTCACAACCAGCGCTGATTATTTTCAAAGAATAGTTTGTTGTAGAGAAATTACAAACAGTCATCAAGTAAAACTCTGCAGATTGAGTCTTCTTGTGTTCATGCGTTTCCTTCTATGCTCTCATCAACTTTAACAATCCTCAAGGAAAACTGCTGTAAGGAACAGTTTTTTCTGAAGAACTGAAAGTATAAAAGAATACGTAATTGGTAAAAAAAATAAAAAAAAGTATATTAAAGATTTTTATGAATGAACATTGAAAACAAAAGCCAGTCTTACCTCAGTCAAAGCTTCATTGAGGTCTGAATCTGATTGTTGAATCAATGAGCTTAAACTCATGTTCAATTGAACCAAAGTATCTATAGGTGAAAACGTGACACAATCATTGAGATATCAATTTTTAAAAATAATAAATAAACGTGTTTTGAACAAGGAAAAAAAGCAAAACAAAAACAAACTGAATTAATAAGAAATTGATAGCATTTATGTTGACATCTTAAAGAATGACTTACTGGGCCCTTGGAGTCCACATAAGTCGTTTCAGGAGGATAGCGTGTAAAAAAAAAAAGAACTGTTAAATCTATCAAAAATATTACTTGCTATTTTCAAATATTCAAATATCACTTGCTTTTTTTATGACTGATCAAGACTATTTTTCAGGAAGCCAAAAAATATATCAAGCAATTGAAGTCTGGTGTAAACGAAAATGTATCAGCCTAGTACCTTTTGGTTTATGTTGATTATTATTTAAAAGCAGTAAAATGTAGCGTTTGAAAAACAAAAGCAAAACTAAACAGCCTGATGTGAGCACATCCTGAGCATAAACAGAATTAGCCAAGCACTAGGGATGGGTACCGAGCCCCGGTAATGAACGAGCCCCGGTGCAACACTCTTCAAGACCGCAGCATCGTTAAGTTCTGACCTCAACGGTTCTGCTATCGGTACTGGAAAAGTTTCTTTTTTGTGTCACACAAAATGTAAACGTTATCTGCCATATTTAACCCACCAAGTCGGTCAATTTTCCATTAATTAATGATGATATTCATTTCGCAATTCTCGCTGAAGAGGAGAGCTCTGTCTGTCTATTTGTGTGCACGGGGGGCGGGGCTGTTGTTCAGACAGCACGCGGCGCGCGCATAAAATTAATTAAATCTGCGCTGGAGCGCCCCGACTATATTGTCAACCTGCTGCTATGATGACCGTATTTTGCGCTCTCTGTAGAGAAAAACACTGAGGAGAACGGGGGAAAACAACTCACTGCTGCAGAGAACGTGAACAGGTGAGCACTTACAGAGGAAAAGCAGGTAGAGAGGGGCGGGGGAGGGGCTTTGGCTTCAAAGAGATGGAAACAGGGGCGTGACTATAGAGACGCAGCTTTCACTGCGGGAGTTGAAGCAGAGACTCTCTGTGGGATGATCTTATGAACTCAGACATTTATTTTATTTGTTTTATATTTACATCATGACAGCAATGTCAAAACATTGCTGTTTATTTTTTTTAAATTACTTCTTTTTTAATATATTTTACTTTTCAAGTTGTTGCATAGTGAGGAAAGAAAACAGTTTATGTTCTCAATTTGTTTGTTATTTATTTATTTTTCGTCCTCAAAAAGTATTGATAAGAGTATCGTTAAAATACCGGATCGATAAGCAATATCAATAAGAGTAGTAGTACTATTAAAACCTTAACGATTCCCATCCCTACCAAGCACAGATTCTTACCTGTAAATGCAGTAACGCTCACTCCACTGCTTCTTATCCCTTCAACCACACAGGAGAGAGTAAAGGTGTATTCTGTGCGAGCAGTGAGTGATGTGACCGTGTATGATACAGGTCCTCCTCCTTCTGGTGCGCTGATCTTTGTCTCTGTTCCATTAAACTGCAGGATGAAGCTGACATTTGTGTTCATTCTACTCCATTCAAGAGTAATGCTGGTCTCAGTCTGTGCAGATGCTCTAAAGTTTTCTGCATTTTGAGGAGCTACAAAAAGCAGAAGAAATATTAACTATGTAAAACTTAAGCAAGAAAAATACTATTTATTTCAGGGGCAGGGTTAAAGAAGTTGGAGGATTGGAGGGAGCATCCCACCACTTTTGCTATAATAATTCAAATATAGTTATTACTATAATTGAAGACAAAGTCTTACCAGTTGCGACAGAGACTTGTACTCCACTGCTTCTGACATTCCCAAAGACAGAAAACAGAGTAAAATTGTAGTTTGTTCTGGCACTGAGAGAGGAGACGGTGTAATTGACTGGTCCATCTACTGTTGGTGCAGCGATGCTCCTCTCCACACCGTTCACAAGGAGAACAAAGCTGATGTCGTTGGTTATTTTGTTCCACTGCAGTGTAATACTGCTCTGGTCTTGTGCTATTGATCTAAGGAATTCCACATTTAGAAGAGCTACAAACAGAACAAAACATTAATGTTGAATCTATACCAACACAAAATGCCAATACTGTCATTTAAACATTTACACAACATTTAATTACAGTGGTTTTGGGCTGTTTTTCCCCTAAGATTTGTAAATCACCAGTTATTTACTACGTATGACTGTGATATTTAGTGATCTATCTTTGATAATCAATACAAACTCCATTTTTGGTTTTTGGTACTTCATGAGTGATATGTAATCCCGATTTCTGCAATAGTGTAATATTCTTGTGACTATAAGGAATAAGCATTTCATCTTTGGTACTTAATAAATAACTTACACCTTTATTTAAAAAGTAATAATAACCTTAACTAGAGGTTAAAAATTACTTCATTGCAATTATGTATAAAAAATAAAAAGTTTGGTAAAACACAACATGTGTAGGATTACATCATTATGCTTTATTTTATTAAATGACACATTGATGTCATGTGTGTACTGTGTCTTTAAGTCCAATTATGTTTATGTTTAGGTGCAGTTATATCAGCAAGAAGATAGCATCATCTTTTATTCATTTTTAAATTAATTTATGAAATATCTCATTTGGATGTATCTATGTATTTTAATAACTAATTTTAATCAGTGCAGTACTTGAACATACATACCTATTTTGTAACAAAGAAATGGAAATTGAGAAGAGCAGTCATTATTTGACCATTGTCCCGGCTTCTCTACAGTAACACATTGATCTCCAGTAGAGTCTTGTCGAATGTCTATGTTGTACTGAAACACAGATTGGCTCCCATCAGACCACACTTTCTGGCGATACAGACCAATCCAGACCGTATGACCTAGTGAGAGGTCTTTAATGATGTTTTTTTCTGTAATATTTCTTATACTGTAAAAAGAAAATGTTTACATTACAACAAAAAAAGGAAAAAGTTTAAATGGCAAATTCTTCATACTGTTGTACAACGTTTCTTTTTCAGTATCTTCTAGGCAACCTCCCATTATTAGGACAAAAACTTAAAAATCATATATTTTGAAAATATATTTCTTTTTTTTTTTTTTGGTTGCAGCCTTTAGAGTTCATCACAACATGTTATCCGCCTCCATTCAACACTCCAATCTTTTGCATCACTGAGCATCTTTCACTGCATCAATGAATTTACTCTTGTGTCTTTCTGGTAGCTTTTCTATACTACAACAAATTCATGTTACTAGCCATTGCACTCAAAATGTTAAATGTTGATACCAATTACTTAGCTAATTTAAATTGCAAAAAAAGCCACTACTCTAGTGGGACAATGAGTGCTACATAGAATTTTAACAACAATTTTGAGTGGCTCAATCTTTTATTGATTTACGATGGTTGAGTAATCAAACTGAGTTAATTTGAGCTAAAGTTCTAGTGTTAAAAGGTTAATCTAAATATATCCAAACTACTTCCTGGTTATAGGCAAAAGCTTTGTTAGGAAACTAGGATTTGGAGGCCACAGGGTACAGTTTAGGCGTTGCAAATATGAGAAATAGCTTCAGGAGTCAGAAACTGAGCAACAGAGAAATGGTGTACAGATAAGGGACAGAAAAACTGTCAGTGCATCCTTAATTTACATCAACTAATGTATGTTTTTCTTTAGAGAAGAGGTTTGTCTGGAAAGCAGATCCAATGTGAAGGAAAGATTAGTGCCACTGTACCTTGCTAAATCCACATAATTCTGCCTGCAATATTTCTGTGCATCTGTCCAGTTCAATGGGGTGTTAATGAAAATATAACTGGGTGTTCCAGCAACCGAGCCTACAAATACATTAAAGAAAAACACAAGTTACAAAAAAAAAGAAACATATTCTTGGTTTAAAATTTTAGCAAATTAAGATTTTTCTGATTCATACATGAGTTTAATGCACTCTAAAAAAAAATGCATCAGCTCAACAAAAAAAATTAACGCAACATTTTCCAATAGACATTTTACATTAGGCCAACATCTATTGAAATTAAGTTCAACCAACAACCTAAGTTGAGTTGCGGGAAATAGATTTCCTTTTCCTGTCTATAGTTTCTTTTATTACCATCAACACATAATTTTACCTTATGGACACACCTTTTTGAGTTGACCACTGATCAGAGTTATGTTGTTTTAACTACTTTTTTTAATTTACTAGAAATATTTTTTTTACATTGTAATAAATTATTTGTCCTAATGATAAAAACAGGTTTTTAAGTTGACACCCCTAAAAAAATTATGTTTCTTCAAATTAATTTCTTGCAATAGCGTTTGTTCAAGGAGTAGATAAATTAATTTACAACATGAGTGCTGGGAAATTTAACTGTTTATTTCAGAGCACAATGAAAAAATAAAAAACAAACATAAATGAGTTGCTCTTACTTGCTCACAACTTTCAAATACAGCTGAACAGTTCAGTTTTAACAAGTTTAAACAAAGCCATACCTTTTATAAATTGTAAATCACAGCACCAAATGTGTTACATGAGTTAAAACTCTTTTAGAATTCTGTTTTGTGCATAACTGCAGACACTTACTTTCATATATAGTTTTTTAAACATTCCACACATTTCTGAATTTAAAGACATCTTAACCGTTTTTGGATGTTTTTTGACCAGAGCTTCTGCAACTTGACATATTTGATCGTTTGATGGGTAAGCTGTGTACTCAAAGACTGCCTCTGCTAAACTTCCAAGAATGCTTGGAAGTAGCGAAATGAGATCTTTGGGATTGAGAAGAGTCCCAGAATTGCTGAACATCTGGAGTTGCACAAGATTAACAGTAAGGGTGGTTATTCAACAGTACACCATTCTTAATATTAAATAAAAGGGTCCAAAGAACATATAAAACATTCTTAACATATTTCAACACGTTTCACACAACTGTGACAACTAAAATATGCAAAACCACTGGGTCTTGTTTCTCAGAAGATACTGTTCTTGAGGCTCATCACTTTTGCACTGGGCCTCTGTCCATCAAGGCCAAAGAACAACTTCTGAAATACTTCAAAAGTGCTTTTAAGTTTCTTTGCATAGCTCAGATTAAGAGCATAAATTAAGCCCATCAATAAAGCGCAGCTCCTTGGGATGTTGTTTACCTCCAGAAGTTTTGTTCCCTCAATTACAATGGCTGCTTTTCTGTTAGACTGGGTGGCCTGGTTTGCAATAGTGGCAATCGTCATCATTTCTTCATGAAGTCCAGCTTCAAAATCTTCTCTGTCCTTGTAAAACAAATAGAAAGATATTAAAGATTTTTAGAAATAATGTATCAACTCAACTTTTGTTTATGTGTACACCGTTTACTTTTACAAATTACAAATGAAATGCAGCATTGCTAAAACAGACTAAAAAAAAAGAACGGTATAAAGACTGTGGCTAGATCAACAGTCTGTATATGCTGTGCTGGGTGAATTTGTCTCAACCAAAATCCAACCGATACAAGGAGAACAACCTCATGAAGTGTTAGCAAGTGACTGCTTAAAGCAGGTGTTCCTGATTATCGTCATCATTTTTATCATTATCATCATTAGTAGTATTAGTTGCAGTAGTACAGCTGTACATGCTCTTCAATACCTGTGGAGATTATCACTCTCCAGGTCATAGTAAACTGATGCATGTCTCCTTCTCAAAGACAACTGGACTTTTTTCTTTTCTTGAAAACCTCACTTCTCATTCAAGAAGCTTCATCACTTCTCTTCATGCAGCTTTTTGGATTCCATTTCCGTCCATCTTCTTCCGCTTATCAAGGGCTGGGTCGCGGCAGCAGTCTAAGCAAAAATGCCCAGACTTCCCTCGCCCCAGCTACTTCCTTCAGCTCCTCTGGGGGGACCTCCAAGGCGTTCCCAGGCCAGCCGAGAGATCCAGTCTCCCCAGGGTGCCCTGGGCCTTCTCAGGCTCTCCGCCCAGTGGGACATGCCCAGAGAGGCGTCCAGGAGGCATCCGGACTAGATTCCCGAGCCACCTCAACTGGCTCCTCTGGATGAGGAGGAGCAGCGGTTCTACTCCGAGCCCTCTCCAGGTGACCGAGCTCCTCACCCTATCTCTAAGGGAGCATGCCTAGCCCTCCTACAGAGGAAGCTTATTTCAGCTGCTTGTATACGGGAACTTGTTCTCTTTCGGTCATGACCCAGAGCTCATGACCATAGGTGAGTATTGGAACGAAGATCAACCAGTAACAGCGACCACATAACTATAGAAGCTGCTCCCATCCACTTGTCAATCTAATGCTCCAATCTTCTCTCACTCATGAACAAGACCCCTATATATTTAAACTACTCCACCTGGGGCAGGGGCACTCCACCTACCCATAGAGGACAAGGAACCTTTCTTTTATGGACTGAGAAGTGTGAGAAGTGAAATCTTTTCAAGAAAAGTAAGAAGTGCAGTTGCCTTTGACAAGAAAACATGCCTTGATTTCTTAAATATGTTTCCAGGGTTCAAACAATAGATAAACTTTGGATACGTATTCCACAAGTATTTTACTATGTCTATTATGTCAGCCTTTATCTATACAACTGTGATTGCAATGATTGAATTTTGGTCAGGAATTTGTGATTAAAAAGTGAACTGAAAGGGAGAGGTACAAAAGCAGTCCAATGTGTTTATGCATTACCAAGTGTAAAATTATTTATTATTTTCCAAAATTATGAATTACTTACAAACTCTTTAAAAAGGTCCTCTTCCTTTTCTCCGAGGTACACAGTAAGACAACGGATGGCTACTTCTCTGCGAATTTCCACACTGTTGTTCTGTTTAAAAAGAAAGAAATGTTCAACAGGAAGGACTTAAATTAATACAAGTTATAAAGGAACATTCAAAATAATTGTCATACCTCAAGAAGCATATCTTTGATTTGCCTGATTCTCATCCCTGTAGCTCCTCCTCTTGATGAGACCACATCCATCAGTTTTGGGATGCATTTGTCAAGGTTGGCCATAAAGGTAGACTCGAGGTTTACTGTGGTTATTCTCTTGAATTCTTCATTTATCTGTGGATTTTACCAACAAGAAAATAGGAGAAATCAATTAACCCATTACCTTGGCTTCCAAACAAACACCAACATGGTTTTGCAAATTAATTACACAACATAAACATACCTGTGTTGCATCAAATAATGCAGGCCAGCGGTCCTTGAAGTCCTTGATTTCAAATGTCGGCCAAGGTGTTCAAAAAATTCCTTTTCTGTGGAAATTGTGATGAAACTTTGTCCCTCTCAAGACTGCGTTAGCAGCGTCAATGTGTCTGGTTTTGGCTAACGAAAGTAAAAGAAAATGTTCCCTAAACGTCACCACCGCTACAAAAAACAAAAACGGTTTACCTTCAGCAACAGTTCATCCAGCTAGCTTGGTAATTAGCTGCAAACATGGACGAAGTTAGCTGTTCTCAATAAAACAACTCCCCAGTTCAGAGCTGCTAGCATGTGCTGCTGCTGCAGCTCCGGTGCCAACGTGCTGCTCACCCCCACCGGGACAAAACGCTTCCGCGTCGAATCTCACACAGACTGATAACCCATTAAGTTTGGTCTGGATTTCAGCAAGAACGTATTCAGGGACGACACAAAGCCACTCTCTAACTCTGAACTCTGCACTGATAAGTTCGACGGGAAAAAAAAGTCCGACGTAGCTGGCTGAAAGCGGTGGAAAGCGCGGATTGATCTAACATGGAAAAAATGGTGCCGATAATTCTATGGCCCTGAAAGTATTTTATGCATATTTAATGCTTATCTTTGAAATAAATTAGTATTATTGTGAATATGAAATGATTTTTTAAAATGTCTGCAAGTGAAATTAGTTTTCACAAGAAGCAAAATAGTCACGTTTTCTCTCACAGAAAGAAGTTTTAACACGAAGTGTAAATATTCTGTACGTGTCCGACATAAAATACGGCTTAAATTATTTATAACGCTAAATATTAAAGGCAAGACAGTAGAAAAATGTACGCTGAACTAAACATAGGTCAATAATTTATACACATCTTTAAAAAAAATGCAGATTCACGACTTGGCAAAGAACTGATTCAAAAATGAAAGAATACTTGCCTTGACTTTGGAGTGCTTCTGTAAATGTTGTCTGTATATGTAGGATTTTAACTGTTCGGCATGGAGGTCCTCTGACATGCAGTCCCGATGACCGTTTGAATTTACCCGGGAATTTCAAAAAAGTAGGGCACTTGAAATCTTGAACTCAAAATCAACAAAAATTATGTTGTCATCCTACGTTAATTAAGTTACCACAACTCAAATTTCTTTTAAAGTCAATTGATTCATAAATTTAAGTTTGAATGACACAGAATATGATGTTGATATAAATAACCGAATTTTTGAGTCAACACACCCTATCAAAGCAAAGTTTATAATTTAAAATAAGGATCCAAATCAATAGATTAGCTTTTTTATGTTGGAATCACATATTAAGGTAAGTAGGCGGAAAAGGCTCAGTGAATTCTTTTTTAGAGTGTGGTATCCTCAATGCTTAATAAATCAGAGGTGTCTTTATAGAAAGAGAAACACTGGCTGGTTCACTTTTTGTGCAGCAGAATTCAAGATAAACAACACTTTCTAGATAATTCAATAAAGTTCAATGTGTCTACAAAAGTTAACTGAGTTCTTAATTTTTTTTTTTTTTTTATCAGACATGGTTTGTTTTTGTCAAACGTACCTTACATGCTCTCTCATACCTGGAGCAATATGCTCCAGCAAAAAACGGACATCAAGGGGCGGAGTCACTCATCAAAGTCTGTCAGGTGACTCTGCCTCAGTCACAACCATCTGATTTTAAAGATGTCACACACCACCACCTGATGACAACTCTGTCGAAGGCGGAAGGTATTCCGCCAAAACATGTAAGGTACATTTTACAAAAACAAACCGTGTCTGATAAAAAATAATTTAAGAACTTGGTTAACAGTTTCTAGAGTCAACAGTTCTATCTTGCCAAAAGACTTGACATAAAAGGGCAATAATTTCAATAAAAGCCCAGCAGACACTTGACATAACTAAATGATATTCTGATCAATTTGTAGATTTCAAAAAATTGTTTTCCCTCATTTTACCATTCTGACAGATAAATATAAAAGTTTTGAAGCAAAGCTGTTGAAGCAGAATAGTGGGTTGAATAAGGGTTGAAGTCTCCTTCAAATGGGAGACTAATTAACAATCTAAATGAGAAAAGAAATTTAGCAAGGGGAGGTCAATAAAATCTGAAAGGTAACTCACCGGTATAGCAAACGAAACTATATGCCACAGAGCAATAATTGTCCCATAAATCGTTAACGGCACCATAAAAGTGGACACACAACTGTTGTCCATCATAATTGTTGGGCTCGCCAGGGTACCAGTTCCAATATGTTGACTCTCCATCACCATAAAAGCTGCTGTCACTCAAAGACCACCTCCAACTGTTTACTATGTCATCATGAAGACCAATCCAGGTTTTCCCTTTAAAACAAGAATTCATTCAGTCATTCAAATAATGTAAAAAATGTAGATAAAGCTGTTCCAAAAGCAAAAGTCAGTATCAAATGTGAGGACCTGCAAAAAAAAAATGTTTTTTTTTTCCCTATGTTAAATTATATCACTATTATTTAACCATTTTAGTAGTTAAAAACTTTTCAAATAAAATAAAAAAGAAATTTAATTCTCTAGAAAATTAGAAAATGTTCAGTCTGTTTCCAGTGGTTTCAAGAATGCCTCATAAGTGACAGCTCCCATATTTTAGGGAAGCAAACATTTTTTGTAATTTGGGTTTCTTTCTGACTAAAATGGTCACATGTGATATATTAATGTTGAGTTAAAAAAAAAAGTACATTTCAAACAAGTTGCTTCAAAAGAAAAAAAAAATAACAGGATAAAACAATTAGCTTTTTAAGAGCAGGTAACTGAAATAGTAGGCCAGGCATCCACTGGAGTGACACAAAATGAGAAAGAAAAAAAACAACAGAAAATAAAAAAATATATATATATTTAGTGACCTTTAAACAAGCAACATTTCTGGCTCTCACAGACCTCTTTTACACACTAAATACTCAATAGTTAAAAATAACCCAACTTGGGTTAACTGTCCAACTTGAAATACTCACCGGTATAATTTGATAATGCAACAATAGCTGCATCAACATCTGCTGTATTCTCTATGGTGGCCAGGTCAGCGTAGTTCTGTCTGCAGACACTCTGAGCATCTCTCCAGTTTAAAGGAGTGTTCACAAAGTAGAACTGACGAGTCTGTGCAGAGGAAACACTGAGCAGTGCTCCTGAAAAAAAAAAAAAATATATATATTTTTCTTCTCCAATTTGTTACCTGACAATATAGGAATTCATGTTATTAGGACCGACTCATTATGACCTTGGTTGACAGGATAATTCACGGGCAACCTTTTGCGTAAAAGTGATATATGTTACTTCCAACTGTAATATACTTCAACTTACTTCTTGTACAACTGTAGCGCCATGTTTCTGCACTAGTCTCTCAAAATTGTTACATAATGTCTTGTCCCCTAAAAGTAAACATTATTATTGTCATACGACACAATGGGAAAAATTGTGTCACAATGGAAACATTTATTTCATCAGGCAAAACATTAAGAACAATTTCTTGTCAACAATGTTGTCAATGATAATGTATAATGACAATAATAATGTTTACTTTTAGAAAAGTGAAGGCGCAATTAGAGTAGCAGCACACAGCTGCAAACCTAACCAACAAAAACGTAGGTTAAATGACTGTCCATAACTTACAACATATTCTTACTGTGCATTAGCAGATGATTTCTCCATTATGGCTAATCCTTTTTGTAATCTAACTTTTAGTAGCTGTCTATTGTATCAATGGTACTAAACAAGAGAATTCTGAGAAAATGTCAACCTCATAACTTGAAAAAGAGATTTTCTTCCTGCTGGGTTACATTGCAGCACGGACTGGAAATGCCAGAGACAGTTGAGCCACACAGTCCTGATAATAGCTTATCTTAGGTCTTGTCAAAACATCTTCAATCGGGCATGTCTGATGATGTTTCTTGAAAGTCAAAAAATAGGCTAGGTTGGGCTTATTTTGTGGTTTTCCGCGTTGTCACAAATACACTTTGAAATGTGACTTTTAAAACTTGAAGCATTAACCTTGAAAAAAGTAAAAACACCAGTAATATCAATTTTCTAATCAAATCTAGTAGATTCTAAATATATATAAAACCTAAAAAGACAGGCATACCTCTACTCAATCTACTAGTTACTGTTTTCTCAGGTCAAGATATTATTAATATGTCCTCTAAAAATAATAAGACAAAACTGAAAAAAAAAAAACGGCAGATAATTTGTCATTATTAGGAGAGGGTACAATACACAAAACGTCCTTAATCACAAATGCCCTTACGGGTAGATATGGGCCGTCTGCAGGGAAAACCAAAACAAAAGGCAAACCTGTAAGGGGCACACAGTTGGTTTGTATGAAACAGCAAGGTGGTAGACCATTCCATGATCCCATAGATCGAAAATGTTTATGTACATTTTTTCTTTGGGCATGCTGTGAGTGACACTTGTGTAATACACAAAGGTAAGTGAGGGTGAAGTAGGGTTGAAGCAAAAATGTTGAGCGTGTTCCGTGTTAGCTCCTTGTGACCAGCCTGTTTGTTAGAAATTTAGAAAATATTTAGACGATTAAATCAGACACAATAACAGCTTAATTTATTCTATGTCTATGTATCACCTGCACAGCCTGTGTAGTCGTACCTTACTGATGACTTGTGGTGTAAGGACATCAAACAATGGCATCACTCGTGTGTCAGTAGTGCAAGCATCTTACAAGTACTTCAAAATAAAGTTACCAAATGCATGACAATGGTACGTTCCGTTTTCATTACATCTCTTGAGCTGTTCATCCAATCCCCTAGATAAAACGCAAGACACACCTGCAGTCTTCTTAAGGTGTGGCCGTTCCTCTCCATGGCCCCAAAACACAGCAGCACCCATACGGGTCAACATTCCATACAGGTACATGTGACTAAGGCTTTAAATACCTACTCCAATGAAAATCGTGTTTGTGGTGTTTTTAACATGTTCATGTAGCATTTTTGTCATAATGGAGGACATGTACAAAATAATCTAAGATCATAACTGCGTTTCTGAATATTTCTTTATTCAAACTGTGTTGGATCAGATGAAAACCCACGGTTTGAGAAAGCTGAGGTCTGTAACGAAGCAGTTGTCATGGTTGGGCCAAAGTATCCCTTTTCCGCTCCAATTTTTAGCATTTTGGCTCAAAACTTATTTTACAATAGAAACCAATATATAGTTTGAGTGGGACTTAAATGAAGGCTAAGAGGATATTTATTCAGTTTATTTATATATTTAAAATAAGTCATTTGGATCCATATGAACTTTATAATACGTAAATTACACAGCCACAAAGAGTGGCTTTTTTTTCTCAGTTGCCTAAAGGTCAGAGTTTGTTGTAATACACCAAGAACTTGGACATATAATATATAAAAAATACTTAAAATTTGTTAGCAATGCCTAGTGCTACTTTGTTACAGTAAGAAGAAATATGTTAACGTAATTGATTACTTTGCTGTGAGTGAGTTACTTCCAACACTAACAAAACGGCATATACTTCAGCTGCTATTACTGTTTCAGTGCTGTTTGTAAGCCAATAAATGCGTGTATGATTTTTTTGGCTGGATTTACATTTTTTAATTTGTAAATATACTTATCTGTTATATTTTTATCCTATTAAACATTTTTTTGATGTTCAAAAAGAGTACTAGACTTTAAGCCCATCTACACATTTAAAACAATGTATACATTTCCTTTTTTTCCTTTAATTACGCAATAATTTAATTATTTTGAGTTAAAACTGTGTACATGCTGTTCAAACAAACCTAACTTGCCTAAAAAAAATAGCTATGATAGAAATGTTTTTTTCTACTGAAATTAAAAAAAACTTCCTCATAGTGTTTTTTTAACTTCATATCAGTTGGTGTAATATTATGTGGCTCAGTCACTGAATTAAACTAGAACTGTTTTTGACAGTTTTTGATGTGGAAACTTCAACCTACAGGTTGTGGAATCACTTTGGCCAAGTAGGGTCTACTTAAATCAAAAACACTTTTTATCTACATTGCTTTATTTCTGCTCCTCAGTGTTCTATGGGATTTACATTTTAACTAATAATGATACTCTAAAACTAAAATCAAACTACTCCACCTTTAGTTGGCTCATAAAGTTGTCTACAGCAAAGCAAGTTTGTTGTAAAATGGTCAAATTAAGACATGTTTATTTATTTTTAAAAAGAGTATTTAAATATGAGCATAACAATAAATAACAAAAAAGAAAGTTGTGCTATTCAATATTCACATTACAAACATCCATAACTAAGAAAATCAAAAAATAATTATTCGACTTTAGTTTAATTTTGTTGTTTATTTCTACTAAAGACATTTGCAAGATACAAGTTTACAGTTTATTTTATTCAAACCATCATTTCTAATGATCAAACTCACCCAAAGTAAATGCACGTACTAAAATAAAAGACATTAATTAAAACAGAAAATCCTGGATATTTATATAAAAGGTACTGACCTGCAAAAATGAGGATGATCACTCTATAATCCATGAGTTACACCTGTCAAAGAAAACCACAAGTCATTCATGTTTCTCTCTTGCAATAGTGTATACTGCAGGACAGTTTGCCATTAACACATCTTACTAGAAATCATGTTCTTTATAAAGTTCTTCTAAAGTTGTGTTTCTGCTTCCTTGTCCTTGTTTGTTTAGTCTTTTCTCCTCCAATGTATCAGAAAACTCCTCCCCTTCCTGCAGTCCAGGAATGCAGTGGTACGGGAAAACATTACCCAGTGAAACA
Source organism: Oryzias sinensis (assembly GCA_037389245.1). Lineage (NCBI taxonomy): Eukaryota > Metazoa > Chordata > Actinopteri > Beloniformes > Adrianichthyidae > Oryzias > Oryzias sinensis. The sequence goes on along the minus strand of CM074495.1, from coordinate 27,791,502 downwards.
GCCTCTATAAGATTCCAGTTCCAAAAAATGGTAATAAAAAATAAGACATTAGATATTTCATTGGTTGCTCTTCATTAGCAACCTTTGATTTATTCCACTGGGATTTGGTCTAGGGCTAGTTGCCCATAACTTTTAACTAATGACGAACATGATTATCTAATCAATAATCTATGATAATCTAATCAGGTTTGGTCACATTTAGCTGTGTTGGAAACAAACAACACTTTCGTAACTATGATTATGGTTAAGACGCATTTATTTATTTTTATACTGAAAAATATTTTCTATGGAAATCAGACAATGTTAAATGTTGAAAAAAGGCTTGGGACTCTGTGATGTTGCAGTACTTAATGTTAAGGTAATTAAATGATATGTATTTTACTATTTTATTCTGTGAAATGTGTAATACTATTCAAACTAAATGTTCTATGACTCTTTCCTACGCGTGAAATGTTCTCACCCACACCCCAAGTGCAGACTGAAATAGCCATAATATTCAGTTTTGGTGGACCCTCCATAAATCTGTGCTACCACTTTAATCTGCTGTTTTTATGCAGTTTTTGTGACTTCTTCAGTTGTTAGTCGACATGGTCGACTAATGACAGCTCTAAAATTCACTTTCCACGCCGCGCTGTTCAGTTTGAAAGACTTTGCAGATCTTTTCTACAGGTGAGAAAATGTCTTAAGGTGGGATAGATTGTTCGAACACCGGTCCCCAGCCCAGATAAAATATTGGATTGTGTCAGGAAGGGTGAAGCAGCATAAAGCAACAAGTTGCTGCATGTTTACAATCATTACAGTCAGCTGTATAAGTAATATAAATTCAAAAGTGTGTCTCCAAACACACACCCAAATGCCACAAATATACCTGTTGGCTCCAAAAAAGCCTACATACAAAAAAATTAATAAATGTAAAACCTTTTTTAGGCAAACTTGTGCTGACGAAAGGATTACGAGATCTACCCTCATGTTGCATCTTAACACAAGAACTATGACTAAAATGTACTCCCACTGCACAAAGATAAGAAGACGAGGATGGTGTAAACAATGTCACAAACGGGTGGTGTATAGCTCCAACCTACAAAAGACTTGATGAAAGGATCCTAAAACGTCAATAAAAAAAAAGTTAATATGGACAAACTGTGAAAAAAGGACAAAAAAGGCAAAGATAAACTTACATGGGAACAGCTGCAGATGATAATCAAATGAAACCAGGTGAAATTGTGACGGAGAAACCAAGTCGAAAGCAGAAGATTACAAGAAAGAAAACATAAATTACTAAAAGCCTAAGGGCACATTCCTCACACACAATCAAGAAGCAGCAAACCTTATAATGCAAACAAACTTTCTAGTAAGTGTTTTACAGGCCTAACCAGTTTTAAAGTGATCACTACAACAGTGTTTTTCAACCAGTGTGCCGCGGGAGATGGTCAAGTGTGCCGTGAGAAATTGCCCTCATTAACTGATCTAAAAACATTTCCCATCTCCAGAATATCAGCTCTTTGTTCATCCGAACAGGTCCTGATAAAACACTGAGAAATTAGGAATATGAAAGATCATAAAATTATTTTTTCTTTGTGTTTATTTGATTCTATTAAAGACATTTTGATAAGAATGACGGTACCGCGATTTAGCCGTAGCCTTAGCTGTTTCAGGAAAAGTCCCGCCCCTTTAACTGTCTCCACCAATCATTATTGAAGGCTTAATCACATGTCATCAGTCTGACCAATCAGAAGTGGTTAAAGTCTTCACTTCCTTGTTTCGATTTAGCTGAAAAAGTCGCTCAGTTCTAACAAAAATACCAGCTAAAGCTCGTCTTTAGCGGTGTAGCTTTCCACAGAATCTGGTATCAGACCGTAGAACAAGTGAACAAAACCATGAAGTTTTTATGCCCTTTTGCGGCGGTTTCACACTACATCTTCCACGATTCATTGGGTTAAAGTGACAGCGCCTCAGTGTACAATGAGTCGTCTTTGTTAAACGTCTTGAAATTGCCTAACTTAACTTTTATTACATCTTTTAGAAAAAACAGCTGCAACTTCCTGCTTTTTCTGCCACAATTATCACAAAAATGCACGTCAGACTGCGGGGGGGGGGGGGGGGCTGTAGATCAAAACAGACTGAATTTCTGCTTTTTTTTTTTTTTTTTGTGATGCTGGTGTGCCGCGGGATTTTGTCAAGGTTAAAGTGTGCCGTGGCTCAAAAGAGGTTGAAAAACACTGCACTGCAATATTTAATCTGTATGCAGGTGAACTGAAGCTATCTGTTGAAATGGCATTAAATCTGTAAAACTGTAAGATGGTTTATTTTCGTATGTCTTATTTTTTCTATTTAAAAGCTAAATCATTCATTCCTGTTGCAGTTTTAATTTAGTTACTTTTTATTTAACAAGAAACGTCATTAGTGAATGGAAATGAAAGGTGTCTGGGCGTAATCTGACTTCTGGCATCAACCAGGCATTTCTGCCGCCCACACAGAAATGACGCTATCTTAATAATTTCTCTTTTTTTTCAACCCCAAGCAAACAATGAAACTGTGAAGAGCTAAAATGAAGACCCAAAACATTAAATTTGTCTTTCTAAGACACTTTTATTTGAAAGTAATTAAAACTCCACAATTCAGCAGATTTACATTCATGAAAAAAAAAAACACTAAAATCACATGAAGAATAAATGTATTTAAAGAGTCATTCAAGTTTTTAAAATGTACTTGTAGCATTTTTCATGATGGAGAGCAAAATAAAAAATCAAGATTAAAACTGCATTTCTGAGTATTTCTTTCACAAATTGTAATGAAAGAGGAGCAGATGAAAAAAAAGCAGTTTGAACAAACTTGCAATTGTTACACAAACACTAGAACTGAAAAGGCCACAAGCTCCCTGCTGTGCTCCATTCCAATGCATTCAATTGTATACAAATAGATCCATGAACGCATTAGTTTTCCTCGTCTGAGCTGCCATTTGCATCAAAACTTTACAGCTGGATAGCTGGTAAAAATAAATGTGTCATCTGGAAGATAGCAGGACAGAGTGTAAACAAAGGGGATGATGGGAAAATATGTGCTGGCTTACACTCTGCCAAAAGTCCCACGACTCAAAACTCAGAGAGAAACTCTTTAGTAACTCCTGCAGCTCTGCAGAAACTATGTCCTAGAAAATGTCAGTTTTTGTTGTTGTTGCTAAAAAACCGCATTAAAGGACCACCGAAAACACTTGATTGGATCTAGGTGATTGGAGTGAGGCTTTGGAGGATAAAAGTTATCTTAATATTCAGACTAAGAAATCCTTCATTAGACATAGTTGAATTTTTTTTGATCCACTGGATGATCAAGATATAAATAAAATGCTAAGAAAAACCTTTATGGTGATAAAGTCGTTCTTTTGTGTGTTATAAGGTTAGATTTTACACTAAATGGTTATTTTTAAAAAGAATTTATATAGAAATGTAATACATAAAAATGTTAAAACCAAACAAAGACATTGTGAAGTTGCAAAAAAAACGATGTAATCATACTATAAGGAGGTTTTACAAATCATTAAGGTAGAAATAAATCTTGAAGCATACAACATGAGTACTATATTAGTATATACTAATATATAATATTATAAAATGCATTTGTTCCATACAGTCTCCAGTTTTTGTTGTCTTCAAAGAAAAAGCTCCTCCTCTTGTCTCACGGTTGGACAGATTTAACTTTTACAGACAATGAATTTGGTGAAAGTCCATATGTTTGAAGAAACTACACAGAAAAAACACAAATGGACACACAATTTGAATATTAATAGTGCATACAATATATATATACAAGATAGAGAAAGATATTTGCGTATTGAGATCTGTTGTTTGCAGTTTTATTAAAAGTAAGTAGAAGTGTTACCTCTTCAATGACGCTCTGCATTTCAGCTTCAGTCATCTCACCAACAGATTCAAGTTCCATGTCCAGTCCAACTACATAGTCTGATTCATAAACATAGAAGATATTTTTAAGTCAAAAATAGTTTAAATGAGGGACACAGTGAAAGAAATGATCAAATTAACAGTTGACTTACTAGGCCCTTTGGTTGTTGAGGATTTTTTTTTTTTGTAAAGCAGCGATGAATTAAAAAATATAAAAAAAAACAGTAGTTACAACTTTAGGACATCGCACAATATCCAACTTTAAAATATTCTTATTATGAACAACTCTGGTAGAGGGTTTTACAAAACAAAACATACTTTGCTCTTTTTGTGTTTAGAAAGGGACTAGTATTTATTCAAAGAATTGTTTGAAGTAAACATGTCTAATCTTAGGATATTTGACAGATTAAAAAGTTAAAAATCATACCAGTTGCTGCAGTGATGTTCACTCCAGTACTTCTGACGTTCTCAAACACAGAGAACAGAGTGAATGTGTATTTAGTTCCAGCAGTGAGAGATGAGACGGTGTGGTGGATCACTGCATCTCCAGCTGGAGCACTGATGTTTGTCTCTGTGCCGTTAAACTGAAGAACAAAGCTGACATTGGTGTTCACTTTATCCCACTGCAGAGTGATGCTCGTCTCATTCTGTCCTGATGCTTTACAGTTTTTGGCATTTTGAGGAGCTGAAACAGAAAGGAAGACGGTAATGTCTCGAGCAAATTACAAAACTTTATTCTCTTTATATATATTTAAAAAAAAAACAAATTGACAGATTTGGAGGATGAAACAGTTCTAATGTGAAGCTTTATATGTTCTTACCAGTGACCACTGTGAGTTTTTGTCCGCTGCTTCTGACGTTCTCAAACACAGAGAAGAGAATAACTGTGTATTTAGTCTGAGCCGTCAGGGATGAGAATGTGTAAGTTACTGGTCCATCTCCATCTGTGGCAGTGATGCTGGTTTCTGTGCCATCAAGCTGAAGAACAAAGCTGACGTTGTTCACTTTATTCCACTGCAGAGTGATGCTGCTCTCATTCTGTGTTGATTGTCTGAGATTGGGGGGATTCTGAGGAGCTGAAAGAACAAAAGACATAGTTTAGATTACAATTTACGCTAAAGTATTTTTTAAATTTTGTTTAACTAGAAATATTTAGGTATTATAAAACACAAATAGTTCTAATCCTCTGGTCATTAAGACATCAATGCTTTTCTAAATCTAATCCTCTTCTCTATTGTTCTAAGTCATCATATTTTTCTTTTATAGAAAAATCATATAACTACTTTTTTTCCCCATTCATTTGCAAAGTTTTAAAACCAACCATACACCTTGGTTCAAGCTCCTAAAACATAATCTATCCATTACAAGCCTGTTCAATCCTACACCTGGTTGTGGACCCTCCCTCCTGCTCATCTCGTGCCCCCAACTGTCCCACCCATTTGGATGAAGCTCATCTGCGTGACTATTTAAACATGTAGTTGTAGATTTAGATAAGCTAATTCTTCTCTTAAAGTTCTGGTACATCGCCTGGTCGACCTGGGAGAGGAGCCCTCCTTCACGTGGACATCCCATAGCTTTCTTCTTAGCTTTCTTTACCACTAAGGAGGGTGTAAAGGCAAGGATGCTCAGTTTAGTTTAGTCTGTTTAGTTTAGTTTCGCCAATACCTATTGAATTATATGACTTTATGTTCTTTAGAATTTCATGTTTACTATACAATTAAGGGTATGAAGCCCATTGAGACGGCTATGGTTGTAATATTGGGCTATATAAATAAAATTGAATTAAATCCCCTACATATATCTGGACATGACAATGGCTCAGCATTACAGCATTACTTTTCACCCTCTGGTTAAGTTACCGGGTTGTCATTTAGTTCTCATACATATATTAATCTTCTTACCAGTAACTGCGGCCATTTTGATAGGACTGCCTCTGACGTTCTCAAACACAGAGAAGACAGTGAATGTATATTTAGTTCCAGCAGTCAGGGATGTGATTGTGTAAAATATTGGTCCATCTCCATTTGGTCCACTGATGTTGGTTTCTTTTCCATTAAACTCTAAGATGAAGCTGACATTGTTGTTATTTACATTATCCCACTGCAGAGTGATGCTGGTTTCAGTTTGTCCTGATACTCGAAAACTTTGATTAGGAACTGAAAAACAACAGGTATTAATTAGAAAATAGTGTGTTAAAAAAACTAGAAGTTTGCTTAAATAAGGATTTATAATATATGGGTCAATATCACCATAAGGTGCCTTTGAGACATCAATGTGCACAGTGAAAGTCAAACATTCAACTGTAAAATTACAAGAAAAATGTTGTTTTAAGAGGGAAATGATTGGTTTGAAAAAAACAACGAGAACAACATCACTGAGACACATCTCCAAGCAGTCTTTCATGGCAGCTATTGCAGGTACTTCAGTTTTGGATTCAATATCATTCTCTGGGACATAGAACAGCTCAACAGATGTCTCCAGGCTTTTCAGCTTTTCATACAAGCTCTGGGCATCAGGAATGTCTCCTCCATGGGCTACAATCCGGTCTGCTGACCTCTTGAGGGCTCCATCTACACCAGGGGTGTCAAACTCATTTTCACTGAGGGCCACATCAGCATAGTGGCTGTTCTCAAAGGGCCAGATATAACTCATACATGTAACTAAATGTAATGAAAAATAAATGTAACTACTCCTTAATAACTCATTATTTATTTACTATAACTTTTTAAAGTGACAGTTACAGTTGCATAGAACAGAAACATGTTTGCTTGTTACTCTAGCATAAATCTTTTTACATTTGATTCTGTCAGGTTAGGTTATATGGACAGTGTTTAAGTCCTAATGTATTTCAAGTCCAATTCTCCCTAGATATGAATAAATACACACCAAATGTAATTTTTTATATAAAAAAATTAAAAGGGCCACTAAAATGGGCCACTAAAATGACATGGCGGGCCACATTTGGCCCCCAGGCCTTGAGTTTGACACGTGATCTACACCATCTGGTGCACCCTTGCCATGACTAGCCTCAAAGAAACTCCATGTTATTTGTTTGAACCCATACTTGTAGGGTTCTGTTGAGAGGTAGAAGAAATTTCCCTTTTGTCGATGCCATGTTGCAGGCCTTTCGTTGTAAAAATGAAGTTATGCTAGCTAGTGGGTGACGTTCTCTCAGTATAGAACTGAATCAAGGTGGGCCCAGATGGCAACAGGGTCACATCTTCTGGAGAAGATATGCGCTGCTTGTTCACCAGGGATGTAGAGCACTCCAGTGTGCAGACTAGCCTGCTTATGTAAACCTCCAAAATGCACAGATTGTATTTCTTCACTGTACTTGCACGAGTAATATTCTCTAAAATCTATATGCAAGAGGGAATAATTGTGCCTCAAGCTGCTCCTGAGCTTCCTTTAGGCATCACACTGCCATTTAATGTTGAAAACAAGGCGCCTAAAATGGAGTAGCCTCTCCTGGAAATCTGTGGCGAACTCATACTCTGTAGTTGTTGTCTCCCTTTTCACTGTGATACTACCCAAAAGGGTCTGAGACGGCAAAAGGAGGGGTCTGAAATGTGGCCAATATGCTCAGAGACAAATCTCATATGCAATTTCTTCAATGTATTGGTTAGCAACCTTTACTGTTGTTAACTGTTATTTATTGTTATTCAATTCAATTCAATTATGCTTTATTAATTCCACAAGGGGAAATTTAAGTAATAAAATGTCATTAGGAGCTGTTGTAATATGTAACATTATTAGTTTGTTGCCATAAACTATCAAAATGTCTTTCCTGTCATGAACCATGTCCACCCTGTCAAAGAAGGTTTTCTGACAGGGTGGACAATGACAGGGTGGACGTTTTTGGTTAATGTTAGCATTCATTGAGCACATTGTGGATCTTCAATTAGCAACATGATTCAGCTAGCAAGTAGACTGTGTACTGTTTAACGTATATATTGTAAATATAGGAAAGGCTTTTATATTAAATGATATTTCACCATGACAGGATGGACATGTTAAGCTTGACAACATCTGACTACACACCTAATATGATAAAATCTACTAAACAAAAGTGTAAATATTTACTCTCCAACTAGCCACTGTTTCAGTCTCCAGTGAAGAAACACAAAATGCTGGTAGTGATGTTACATAAAACATTTGCAGTTTTTTTTAGAGAGACAGTTATCCCAAAATGACAGGGTGGACAGCAATGTCAGGGACGTGCGCAAAATCTTCAATAGCATTATGAAAATAAAATTTGCCTGATCAAAATTACTTGTTTTATCAAGTACTGTGCTGTGACATGAAATGTGCACCAATCTTTTTTTTAATTTGGCATAATTTAACCATTTATTACACACTCTGAAGTTAGCAGAACAGCGTGTGGGACATACCAAAATCGCATGCATCCAAAGAAAGAAAATTGCATAAACTAAAGAAATCACTATTTAAGAACCATATTATTTGACTGATTTGTGTGCAAGTCTTTGGTCACTTATGATAAGAATTCAGAGTTTAGTTATTCTCCTCATATTTAGTATATGAATGAGCAATACTCATAGGGACACCAAAGGCACAGGCTTGGGTGAATAATACAAACAACCAATGTTTTTAAAAATATGTTTACAATTTTTGCTCAACCATTTGGTTGAGCAGCCAGTAAAAAGGTTTAAGAACAAATCCAATGAAATGGTTGTGTAGCTTTTTCTTCTACTTTGTAAAAATACAGTTTTGCTTTAAATGTCATTACAGCAGTATTGAGAGTAGCAGGAAGTAAAAAGTTTGATGACGAATTAGAAAAAAACATTACCTGCACAATATGGATCATAGCATGAATATAGACCAAAAAGTTTGTAGACGTAGAAGTCTCCGTAACAGAGTTTGGCCTTGATGAAAAATGGATAATAATAGTCGCAGCAGTTTCCAGTGTAGCTAAAACACACAGGCAGTGCTACAGATTGATTGTACTCAGTGGGATGAGGTTCTGCCAGTTTTAAGTAATAAGACGTCCCACATGTGTCTTCACATGTTTCAGTGATGCGGGCTCTGGTTTGTCCCAAAAAGAAGCTGTACCAGCCTCCTGGAACAATACTTCCACCACAGTATCCGTTTACGGGGCTCCAGTCACTCAGTGCAGTGTAGTGCTCACAGGGGTCGACACACTGAGCACTTCCATTATTAATGAAGCAGTTCAGGTCAGGAGCACAAAATGTCTCTCCACAAGGAAGATGTCGATGGTCTTTGTTTGCATGCATGAAATAAAAATACATGAAATTAGTACATTTAAAGAAGTTAGTTGTTGTACTTAGTAGTGGCCTCAACAGAACTCAACACTAGCAAAACACTAAAGTAAAGGAAAAGAATCCACCAGCTCTTGAGAACTATTAACATAAAAACTGAGATTAGGATACAGCTCAAATGCCATAACTGTAGAGATCAATAAAAGTGTTTCATATGCACGGTATCGAGTGAGGAAGAGGCAAATACAACAAATCAGAGAACAGAATAAATTATCATGTGCTAATGCAGGAAGTAGATTGTGGAGAGAAAATAAAAGAGATGCAAAGAAGGACACAAATTAATTCACACACAAGTTATCTTATACTTTACCACTAGATCTGACACCAGGTTAAAAAACAAGCAGCGCAAATTTGAATGGAATATATGGAAGGTAAAATTTGGTAGTGATCATTATGCAGTTTTAGATTTGGTTCATAGGAACAGACGAGTTAAGTCAGAGGAAGGTAGATGGAGTTTTGATATTGCTGAATGAAATTAATGTAATTCACGGAAGTTTTTTTTACCCATTTTTTCACCCATAATTAACAGCCACAGCCTGCCTGAAACCTTTTGGGGAATAAATTCTTTTCTATACACTGTATTTCTGTCCGCACTGGATCCAACGACACTCATGACAGAACAATCTGGCCACTCCCATGGATCCAGCGAATACATAACAGGAAAACTCCTTTACGCAGCTTCAGCAAGCCATCCATTATCAGAATACCCAGCTTACCAGGCATGAACAAATGCTCATGTCCTTAAGGCACAACCACCAAGCAATCATGGCACAACTGGCACAAATCTCCAACCAGGTTGCCAACCTCACAGTGGCTTTACCTCCACTCACCTCCAACCTGCCCACTGCTTCTACTGCTTCCTTACCATCTCCTGATCTCCCTGCACTGGTAAGAGAGATGCACATTCTGGATCCTAGACCATATGCTGGGGAGATGTAGAGGGTTTTTACTGCAGTGTTCTCTTGTATTTGATTAGAAACCTTTGACTTATGCCAATGATCATTCCAGAATTGCTGATATCATTGGTCTCCTGGAGGGAAAAGCCTTGGTGTGGGCAGAATCTGCCAATGAAAGACTGGGATTTCATCACTTCTCCTACTCTGCTTTTGTTTAGGAGATGAAGGTTTTTGACCATCCCATACGAGGAGGAGACGCCATTAAACAACTCATCAACATGAGACAGGGTAACCTCAACGTGGCAGATTTTTCTGTGGAGTTCAGAGCTGTGGCGGTTGACTGGCTGAAATGATGAGGCTCTCCTGAATATTTTGTAATGGTCTTTCTAGCCATCTTAAGGATGTGTTAGCAAACAAAGATCTACTGGAAACATTGGATAAATTGATCTCGCTTGCCATTCGGATTGATAATCGTCTGAGTGAGTGTGTTAGGGAGTGAAGGGTCCAGATCCGCCCGGCATCATATAATGTTGCATTTGGAACTAATCATGTTTTTCTCGCAACTCTCCTCTTCAACCAGAGGAGCTAAAGCAGTTGGGTGAAGCCAGTCTTACAGAGGAGGAACAGCAGAGGCAGAGAGAAGACGGTGACTGCTTTCATGTGGAAAGCCTGGGCATGCAATCTCAACCTGCTACCTGGATGGTAGTTTACTATATGCCATTACATTGCAGTCTGTTCCCATCAAGCTCACATCTGGCAATCATCATGAGAGAATACCTTTCTTTTTTGCCAACTCACCTGATTCTCTTGTGGTGGTGGGACATCCTTGGCTCTCACTCTATAACCCTCAGATTGATTTGTGAACAGAAAGTAATCTTAAGAGGAGCACAGAGCGCCACAACTCCTGCCTGCGCTTAGCTATGCCTCAAACTACTAACACTACCAGCCACTCCTCCGATCCACTACCCAACTGTTGCCTAAAGAACCTGTCTAGACCCGAGACTGAGGTGATGGAGAAGTATATCACTGACTTCTTTGTTGCAGGCTTAATCAGACCCTCCTCCTCACCGGTGGAGCAGGATTTTTCTCTGTCACCAAAAAAGAAACATCACTCCGTCCCTGCATTGATTTTCGTGGGATAAATAACATTACTAAAATAAAATATATGTTACCACTCATAGATTCTGCTTTCAATTCCCTTCATGGATCCACCATCTTTACCAAACTAGACCTCTGAAATGCTTAACATCTGGTCAGAATAAAAGGGGATGAGTAGAAAACGGCCTTCGACACTCCGCCTGGTCACTGTATCTGGGCATGCCTTTTGGACTTTGTGACGCTCCAGGCGTCTTCCAAGGTTTAGTCATGTTGTTCTGAGAGACTTTCTGAACCATTTTGTGTTTGTATTCATTGATGATATCCTGATTTTTTCCCAGAACCACATGTGTGGCATGTCAGGCTGGTCCTCAAAAGACTTCTGGAGAACCATCTGTTTGTCAAGGCAGAGAAAAGTGATTTCCACAAGGACTCAGTTGCTTTTTGTGGCTACATTTATGAGAGTGGGCAGGTGAAGGCAGATCCTGAGAAGGTCAGAGAGGTCAAAGAGTGACCTGTCCTCACCGTATGCAGCTGTTCACAGAGAGGGAGGTTCCAATTACTAGTATTTCCAACATCTTGTTTTCGTGCTCAGCCTGTTTCTCATTGTCTTTCCCCATCAATTAGGGGGTGGGAGGTGTGAAAGGAGTGGGGGGGGGGTTGTGTGTAGGAACAGGGAGGGGGGCCCTATTTTTTATTTCTGTGCTTGTTTGTTTTAATTTTCATGCTTGTTTTAATATTCTTTAATTTGTTTTAATGTAAATCACTATGTGTTAAGCTTTTATATAAAAAGTGCTTTATAAATAAAGTTTGATTTGATTGATTGCTATTGGCCACGGTGTTGTTCAGGGGCCTCCAGTTCTAGTCACATTTGTGGAAGTCGTTTTGCCAATCCCTTGGAGCCACAGTGAGTCTCTCATCAGGCTTCCATCCCCAGACCAACAATCAGGGAGAGAGGCCTTACCAGGACCTGGAAACCGCCCTGTGTTGTGTAGCTGAGTCCAACCCCTCATCATCTAGACTGGGTGGAGCAGGCCCACAATTCCCTCACCTCTGCTGCCACTGGTTTTTCCCATTTGAGAGCTTGATGGGCTACCAGCCCCCGCTGTTTCCTGCTCAGGTGGAGGAAGTCGCTTTCCCATCTTTACAGCTACACATGCGCAGGTGTCGGCGGGTTTGGCAGAAGGCTCGGATGGCACTCCGTTGTAGGTACCGTAACCATTCAGCCAGCAGTAACCATTCGGGGTCCTTCGACTGAGGATAACGTCACATTATGTGTTTGGCTGTCCGTTGGTCCAATGACGTGTCAGATAGTGATTGGCTCCTCCCCCCCTGCAAAAGAGTGCAGACGCTTTTTCCCCTGCTCCTGCCGCTTCCTGCTTTATTTGCTTTTTAATCATTTAATTAATCATTTTTAATTATTTTACCTCATCCACAAATCCTGGAATATCAGACTGGTCATCTTTTTTTGTGACTTCCACCTATACAAATCAATATTTTTACGTCTGACAAGCCAGCGACATGTCCGGAGGAGGAAGAAAAACAAACTCCCACTGTGAACGCTGTCGGATCTACCAACAAGAAATAAAAGAGCTACAAACACGGATATTTACCTTGGAAACTGAAAATGGACTTCACAAGACCCTTCCAGTGACATCGGGTGGTAAGAAGCCCACTCTTACTACAAATGAGAAGAATAACAGTGACATAGACCTGAGTGATGTTGTGTCTTTTCCGAAACTTTGTGCGGAGGAACTCTATGTTAAGCCAAAGCGAAAAGATGACAAAACATCCGAAATAAAGCTCACAAACAGATTTTTACCCCTAACACAATGTGAAGTTAAAGAACAAAGTGAAATTGGACCACAGAATAGGAGTCATAATGTTGGCAACAAAGCACAGGCAGAAAGAAAATCTGTGCCAAACATCAAGGTCAGAGATACGCTGCTGCTTGGAGATGGCGCTATCAGTGGAGTCAGCCACAGAAGAATGCAAACTTTATGTTGCCCAAGTTCTACTGTTCCAGTGAATACAGGACTCTTATCTAAAGTCTTGTACCAAGGAGTTAAACGAATAATCATCCATGTAGGTGCTGTCGATATCAAAAAAGAACAATCTGAACGTCTGAAAAAAGACTTCATCAAGTTATTTGAAGAGATCGACAAAGTAGAGGTTGAAGCATTCATCAGTGGACCTCTTCCTAACATCTATGGGGTGTCACTCAAGTTCAGCCGTCTGTTTCAGCTGAACAATTGGCTCTCCAGAGAGTGTGCTTCCAGAGGATTCCATTACATTGAGAACTTCAATACATTCTGGAAGCGAAAGGACCTATTCATGGGAAGAGGCCCACACCTGAACAGAGGTGGAGCAAGAGAGTTAGTGAAGAACCTCCTCCACGCTCTGGGGCATAGAGGCCAAGGCCCTGAAAAGGCAGTAAGGAAGGACCGAGCCAGTGTCCCAGGAACCACAGCACAACGGCAACAACAACTACCTCCACCACCACCGGTCAATGACTTGGATCCAGCAGCACCAGCACAACAACCACCTCCATCTAAGGACTCAGCTGCACCAGCATCACAACAACCACCGCCAGCTAAGGACCCAACCGCAGAACCACAACAACAACCACCAGATTTGGCCCCAGAAATACCACCATCTGACCAGCTCTGGGCGCCCCCTGCTACAACTACTCCCAGTGAAGACTCACTTTCCTTTTCATCCCCCCCACTTTCACCCATGGCCCTACCTAGCCATTTTGATAGCCTGATTAAGTCAGGAATTAAGATGGCTCCCCTAACACCTGTGAGCCTCACACCACACAGGAGCTCTCCTACCCCTCCAGCGCCCCCTCCACATCCTTCACCCAAAGTCCCTCCAACACGTCCTTCATCCAAAGCCCCTCCAACACGCCCCCTCCATCGTTCACCCAAATCCCGTCCAGCTCCCGCTCCTCCTGCTCAATCACCCAAACTGCCCTCAACTCGACCTCCCCTGCGCGCCTCTAGACGTGCTATCCCCCAGAGCTAGGATGAAACGGGCCCCCAGTGTCCTAGGAAAGGTTATGTCAAACTGGGGCCCTGTGATGAACAGCTTCCTTCTGGTGCTATACCTGTAGTTGCACTACGTAGAATGCAAAAAAGGGCAGTTAGACTGTCCAATCACAGAAATCAGTTGATATCCCTTGCAAGAAGGTTTTGACCAGTCCCAAGGAAACTAATCTCAAACTTGCTGCACTCAATGTCAGATCTTTATGCAACAAATCATTTTTAATCAATAATCTTATCTCTTCTTTTAATCTTGATTTTATGTTTTTAACCGAAACATGGCTTGACAAAAACACAGGAAACATAGTTCTAGTTGAATCAACTCCCCCAAACTACAAACATGAATCGGAAATACGAGAAAATAAAAAGGGTGGAGGCGTTTCTGCACTGTTTAGAGATAATATTGCAACCCGCAGACTATCATTTGGTGTGTTTTCATCATTTGAGTATGTGTCCTTTAAGATTGAGTTAAAACAAACTCCTCCCTTACTCTGCATAGTCATGTACAAACCTCCTCAGCACAGCCAAAGTTTCATTGATGATTTCACTGAAATGCTCTCAGTTGTGTGCACAGACTTTGATGGTCTAGTCATTACAGGTGATTTTAATGTTCATGTTGACAATGCCAATGACAGAAATGCAAAAGAGCTCAATGGTGTCCTTGAAACCTTTGATCTAATTCAGCATGTGAGTTGCCCCACCCACAACAGAGGGCACACTCTGGACCTGCTCATCACAAAGGGGGTTAATATTCACAATGTCAGTGTGGTTGATGTTGCCCTCTCTGATCATTTCTGTGTATTCTTTGACCTGTCTGTTTCTCCCAAACCACCGCCTGGCCCTGCAGTTGTCCAAAGGAGACAAATAAATGAGAGCACTAGGGCACAGTTTGTAGAAATGATAGACCTTGAAAACGCCTCTGGTGCCAATGTTGATGAAATGCTGAATTCTGTTACTTCTAGCATCTTGAATGTTCTGGATGCCATTGCCCCTATGAAGGTTAAATTGAGAAAACATAGACAGAAAGCTCCCTGGAGGAACGATGATCTAGTCAGGGCACAGAAACAACAGTGCCGCAGAGCTGAGCGAAAGTGGCGCAAGTCAAAACTCCAGGTTCATTATGAAATGTATAAGGGGGAGTTGTACGCTTACAACCAGATCTTATGCAGAACAAGGGAAAGGTACTTCTCTGAAATCATTGGAAGTTGCAGCAGCAACTCTCGTGTCCTGTTCACAACAGTAAACAGATTAACTAACCCTCCAACTCAGCTACCAATAGAACTAGTTTGCACACCTAAATGTAATGAGTTTGCTGTATTTTTTAATGACAAGGTTCAGGGCATTAAAAAAGCCATCAACTCCACAACACATATAACTATCGAACGGCCACCTACTCACTCTAAGCTGACTCACTTTATACCTGTCACTGACCAAACTGTCCAAGAGACCATCACCCGTCTGAGCTTGTCTACATGCTGCCTTGATGTGTTACCCACTAGATTTCTTAAGTCTGTCCTGAACAGTGTGTTGCCATCAATTACTCAAATAGTTAACATGTCTCTTCAATCTGGAATATTTCCAGAGGCCTTAAAAACTGCAGTCATTAAACCTCTCTTGAAGAAGAGCGGTCTTGATCCCACTGTACTGAATAATTACAGACCTATCTCTAATCTGCCATTTTTAGGAAAAGTCCTTGAAAAAGTTGTCTACCAACAGCTCACTGATTTTCTCTTATTAAACAATTCATTTGATGTTTTCCAGTCAGGTTTTAGACCCCATCATAGCACAGAAACTGCTCTTATCAAGGTAACCAACGACATCCGCCTGAACACTGATGATGGCAAAGTCTCTGTCTTAATCCTGCTAGACCTGAGCGCTGCCTTTGATACTGTTGATCATGGGATCCTTTTGCACAGACTCCAAGACTGGGTTGGCATCTCTGGATCTGCCCTAAGTTGGCTCAAGTCTTATCTAGAAGACAGGAAATATTTTGTTGAAATTGGGAGTTGTGTCTCAGACTACATGGCCTTGACTTGTGGTGTGCCCCAGGGATCGATCCTGGGATCCCTTCTGTTCAACCTCTACATGCTGCCACTAGGGCAGTTAATACGCAGTAATAACATATCTTATCACAACTATGCAGATGATACTCAGATCTATGTGTCACTGACAACAGGTGAATATGGGCCGGTGGATTCACTCAGCCACTGCCTCCAACAGATCAGGGCGTGGATGCAGAACAACTTTCTCCAGCTAAACTCAAACAAGACCGAAGTTATTATTTTTGGCCCACAGAAACAAAGAGAGTCAGCAGCTACCTTCATTCTCTGTCTCTTAAACCCTCAAATCAAGTCAGAAACCTAGGGGTAATCATGGACTCTGACCTGAACTTTAACAGCCATATCAAGTCAATAACATCAGCGGCATTTTACCATCTAAAAAACATTGCCAAAATCAAAAACATAGTGTCAAAACCAGACCTGGAGATACTTATTCATGCATTTGTCTCCAGTAGGTTAGACTACTGTAACGGCCTGCTCACCGGCCTCTCCAAACGAGCTGTAAAACAGCTTCAGTACATCCAGAATGCTGCTGCTCGAGTCCTGACCAGAACCAGGAAGTATGATCACATTAGTCCTGTGCTCAGGTCTCTGCACTGGCTCCCTGTACCTCAAAGAATAGACTTCAAAGCAGCTCTGCTTGTGTACAAGTCTCTCCATGGCCGAGCACCAAAGTACATCTCTGACATGTTAGTGCCATATGAACCATCTCGTACTCTGAGAACCTCAGGGGCCGGCCTCCTGTTGATTCCCAGAGTCAGAACTAAACAAGGGGAATCAGCGTTTCAATATTCTGCAGCTAAAATCTGGAACAGCCTCCCTGAAGTCGTAAGACAGGCCTCTTCTGTGTTCATGTTCAAATCTAGACTTAAAACATTTCTGTTTAGCCGCGTATATGACTGAAAGGTCCTATCTGCACTTTTCTTTCCTTTCCTTCCTTTATTTTTAAATCATTTTTCAAATTTTTTCTTTTCTTTTAAAGTAAATTTTACGTTTATTATTATTTCAATGATGTATTGTGATTTTAATGCATTTTTCTGTTTTGTGAAGCACCTTGAATTACTTTGTGTACGAATTGTGCTATACAAATAAACTTGCCTTGCCTTGCCTTGCCTTGATTGGTCTGGTATTGATTACAATACTACAATAGAAGAAGATATTATGCGGTCCCTTGTAAACAAACAAGGTCAGACAGAGAGCTTGCATTTTATTATTGGTATGATTATTATTAGGTGCATTTGCAGCCAAACAGACTTCATTCCGAACCCTTCTCCGGACCGCACACTATAACAAAGCATCTTCCCTGCCTGCGAACACGAAGCTAAGAGACTCCAGCTGCTCTGATCAGACATGTTTGCTTGTGTGGAGCAGCAGGTTCATTCTAACAGCCGTAGTGTGATGTGATCCTCAGTCGAAAGGACCCCGAACGGTTATTGCAGGCCAAATGGTTATGGTACCTACACCGTCCCCCTGGTGAGGCCATTCATCCGCAGGCTACTCGCCACCGGACGCCAGCACCTTCCTACACTCCAGGTCAGAAAGTTTGGCCTTCATCCAAAAATTTTTTCTTCCGGACTGGCTTTAAGAAGCTGTCACCCAGATACTTGGGCCACTTTGAGATCCAGCGAGTCATCAATCCAGCTGTAGTGAAACTTAAATTTACCAGTTCCATGAAGGTTCATCCCCTTTATGTCTCTCAGATCAAGCCTGTTTCCTCCAGTCCGATGGTCCCTCCTTCCAGGCCCCCTCCACCCGCCCAGCTGGTTGCTGGCTGTCCTGCCTAATCCGTGCGTTGTCTGATGGATGTGCCAGCCAGCCAAGCCTGACTCATTCAGCCTGAAACCTTGTGTTTATGAGATTAACTGACTTCTTAGGTTATTTTTTATCAGATACGGTTTGAGGTTGTCACATTCCTGACCTGTTTCGGAGGAATCACTTCCACCTTCTATCCCATGTCTTTTGGTTTCATAAATGTTTTTTGAAATATTTTTTGGCCCCCATATGTGATTTTCAGCCCATTCATTTATCCCAGGTGTGTGCACATTTTGGTTATTTTTCGAGTATGCTGTCAATGTTTTGCTCAAAGGCCTAGAAATTTTAAACAATATGGTCCTTGCAGTCAGTGACTGCTGCTGCAGGCCATAACGATTAAAGAAGGAAGAGATTCAAGAAGTTTTAGACCTATTGCTCTCACATCACATAGGACATGAGTATAATGTTTGCCCATCCATTTTTAAATGGATTCCTTCATTAATCATCTTTTTTCAAGGAATTTGCTTTATTAAAATAAAGTTAAGTAAGATATACAAACGTGGCCTTAGTTCATCAAAAGGAAATAGTCCCTGACATATGTTGTTTTTCAGGAAGAATACAGAAAGTGGAAAATGATTCAAATTTGGTGTTAGTAGAGAGGAAGGACATTTTTATGTAAAGATCAAAGTCACTGGTAAATCATTTTTGAACATGTAATGCTCTAAATAAGAAACCACATTAAACTTTTGTTAGACATCTTTTGATTACCTTCCAAGCAGGTAAAGTAGATTTTCTTACCGGTAATGACGGTCAGTTGAACTCCACTGCTTCTGGCGTTCTCAAATACAGAGAAAAGAGTGAATGTATAATTAAAGCCAGGATAGAGGGGCGAGACTGTAAAGACTGTTGGTCCATCAGCATCTAATGCAAAAAATATTCTGTCTTGATAATCAACATTTAGAAAATAACCACTGTATTTTGCCTTGCTCCACTGCAGAGTGACACTGGTGTCATTTTTTTCAATTAAACTGAAGATTTCTGCATTTGAAGGAGCTGAGGAAGAAAAACAAGATGAGAGTGAAAGATAAAATTCTGAGATCAGTTCATTAATCACAACAGGTCTCGATTGGATCAAATTTATTAACTCTTTGTAAAGCTAGTTCAAATTTTAAGTCTCACCAGTGACTGCATCAATGCTGATTCCACTGTTTCTGACATTGTCAATCACAGAGAAGAGAGTGAATGTGTATTTAGTTGCAGCAGTCAGAGATGACACTGTGTAAGTTACAGAGTCATCTGCAGCTGGAGCACTGATGTTTGTTTCTGTGCCATTAACACTAGAACGTCCGTAGGGCAGCCATTTGGCTTTTCTACCTACAATGTCCAAGGGACAGCCAAGTGGCTGGATTAGTTAAAATTTACATGCCCAAAGAGCAGCCTTCAACATAGTTTGCACATGAACAGCACAGCCATTAGGTTGTTCTTTTGGCATGCAAAAAGGACAAGCCAAGTGGCTGCTCAAGTTTTCACTATTTCCCCTCCCAGTGAATTTTGCCTGGGTTAAAAGTTTGATGCAGTTGGCAACAACAAACCCACAAACATTGGAGATTGCAGGAAACCTGTCAGTCCCAACTTGTTCCATGCGCGTGCCCTTGACATCAAAGTGTAAATGCCGCATGATATCTTTGAAGTGGTTTCTGACCATAGTTTTTTTAGATCAGTGGATTTCCCATTTTCGCCAACCATCTTGCATCTTGCGTTTTGCATGGATGGAAGTTTTATCCCCCCCTCACAAGGAGGATGGCAATGAACCCCACTAGTTCAGGGAGGGCCATGAACCAGCTGTCATCTTCTGTCTGACATTCATGCTGAACAACACCGTCCCGAATAGTCTGAAGCATGTTCAGAGTGAGGAAACACAGGAAACTCTGTAAGCGAGTCGACACTGTACTTCTGACCAAAGCAGTTGGCTCTTCCTCAGCAGTGTAACATTCAATTGTGCTGTGATGGAGAGGCCTCCAGACCATTTCTGAATGCCATATCGTGCCATCTTTTGCTTTTTCTGTTGGCACAGTGTGTCTCCTCTCTGTCGTCCTCTCTTTTCTGATGGCAATGAAATCTCCTCATCTGTGATCTGATTTCTGAGATCTGAGCAATGTAAACCTTCAGCAATGTAAAGATATATGTTGTTTTACTTGTTTATTTTAATTTTTTTTGTTTTTTGTTGAATTCTAGTTGAAACTATAAATTCCAAAACATGTCAAATAGGCCTCCTTTGCCTCCCCAGTCCAAGAAACATGTGGTTAAATTAAATGACTAAATTTCTCATAGGTGTGTATGTGAGTGTGCCTGGTTATTTATCTATGTGGCCCTGCAATGGACTGGTGACCCATCCAGGGTGTACCCCTCCCCAGTTGCTTGTGGCTAGCTGGGATGTGCTCCAGCAGACCCCTGTGATCCTGACCAGGATGAGCAGGCACAGAAAATAAATGGATAGACAACTGCTAGAATCAGCAAATGAGAACAAGATGTTCATGAAATCTTATCAAAAGAAATATCAGTCTGAGTCCAGCTAAAGGATCTCTTCTCCCTCAGAGTCAAATGGGTTGACTTGCTCCTGGATAATTTACAATGTCTGATCAGGGTAGTAAAAATAAGGCATCTTGGTTTTTCAGTTGACAAACTGGGAATCAAAGTTTGTCAGAGCTTGGAGGCTCTTTTGAAGCAGAAAAACCTCCCCCACCCTGATCTGAGTAAAGAATGTGGTTAGCTAGGACATGTCTTCATCCAGATGATCAGGTAGTTGGTGCTGCATTTACAAATGAAAGGTGGCTAATTGAAGGCTGTTGAATTAGTCATTTCAAGCCACCCAGCCATTTGGCTGTGCTCTGGACGCTGCAGGGGGAGTGAAAAATCCTGGGCGTTCTAGTGTTAAACAGGAGAACAAAGCTGACACTGTTGTTGACTTTGTTCCACCGTAGAGTGATGCTGGTTTCATCTTGACCAGCTGCTCTGAAGCTGTGCTTTGGAACTGAAACAGGAAGAAACGTCTTTAAATGTGTAATAAAAAAAATTATACAGATGCATATTTATTTTAGCTTCATAATACCCACTTTGTTCCAACATATTAATTAATATATATTTACGTTTTCCCAATGGTCAAATACAATGTCCATTCATTATATTGTGTACTTTAAGTGGATAATTGTAATTAAAAAAAAAAAAAACCTGATCAGTTGAGTGTCAAAACATTACCTGCACAATATACAGTGTTGCATCCTGGGAGTCTTTGAAGTTTGTAGACATAGTAGTCTCCATAGCAGAGTTTGACCTTAATACTGTATGGGTATGTGTCAGAGCAGCAGAAACTGCCATAACTATAACACAAAGAGCGTGTTACAGTTTGATTGTATTGAGTTGGATGAGGTTGTGTCATCTGCAAACGGTCATAACTGCTGCATCTGCTGTCTTGTACACAAGTTTCAGGAATCTGAGCGCTGGTTTGTCCCACAAACATGCGATACCAGCCTTCAGGGGAGTAGTAGTTTCCATTACAGTATGGATTTCCATTGATGTTATATTGAGAAAGCCAGTTATCATTCAGTTCAGTGTAATGTTGACAGGCTTCACCACACTGAGCTGTTCCATTGATGATGACACAGTCCTGGTCTGGAGGACAAAAGGTCTGTCCACATGAAAGATATTGATCTACATTTAGAGAGAAATGAGAGAAATGAGGAAATTACTAGTTTTACAGGTTCTGTTGTCATCAGAAGGTATTACATAAACTTTACTTCACTGGATTTCATTATCTCAAAAATGCCATTTAAAGTAAAGAAAATAAGAACAGCCAATGTTTGCATTTGATTTCTTCACTTTAAAAGCAATACATGTAACTTCATTTTTTCTTAAGTCAGTTATTGTTGTAGGTATTATATTTAAATATTATCAATAATTTTACTTATGAAGTGAAATATTTTACCAGTAACAGCCTGAAGTTGCATTTCACTGCCTCTGGCGTTCTCAAACACAGAGTAGAGACTGAATGAGTAATAAGTGCCAGCACTGAGAGATGAGACAGTGTAAGTGACTGGTCCATCTCCATCTGATGCAGGAATGATCCTTCGTTCATTATCATACTCCAGGACATAACTGGCATTGTTCACTTTAATCCACTGCAGAGTGATGCTGTTGAAACTTGTTCCAAGTAAACTGAATGTTTTTACATTTGGAGGAGCTGAAAGACAAAGTTGGTAAATTAAATAAAATACTAATAAAAATATGAATTATTGAAATGATTATGCAACAAAGACATGATGCTAAAAGTTGTTAAATGTTCTACAGGATGTTGTCTGGATGCATAAATGTATGCAACAATGCTAACAAGTCAGGGTGTCTTTATTTTAGGACAGTTTCATATTTCAGAAACATATGACAGAACTCCTGGAGATTCATGTGAAACCTTCTAGAAACTGCACACATGACAGGATTAAACCATAGCTACTGTTCTATGTTAGCATGAACCATTTTGCTTTGGTTCATCCTTCTTTAAGGTTCATCTGGATTTTACAACAGATATTTTTATTGACAGAGTGGTGATTTGAAAGTTGTGATATAAAATACTCATAGTGGATTTTTGTTTCATACAGCTGTTTGTTGTTAGACTTTAAAATAGCAGGAATTTGTCAAATCCTCTTTTTTGCGTTTTACGTTGATAAAAGTTCCATTTTACTTTTTACAAATAAAATCAATTTTATTAAATAAAGTTTAATGACCAAGTTGTTAAAATCCATGTTTTTATATGCACTAAAATAAATGCTGGCATATGTTGTTCTGCAGCTGTGAGGCCTTCTGTTACTTGCAAATATTTTGCCTTCAAGAGATTTTAAATATCAAATTGTGAGCAGGTGGGACAAACAAATTGCATGATTGGATGGTTTTTTGCATGTTGTGTTTTTACACCCCTTGCATGCTGCATGTGGACACACCCCTTAATTAGAAGTACCTGCTCTTAATTGATAGACTATATAGGAGTGGAGCAGAGAAACAGACGCGCTCCAGAATGTAACAGACTCTCGGAAAAGTTCCTGCCTGGCCAGGAGGGCGCATATCCCAGGGGCGCTTGGTTCTGCGCACCCTGGGAGCATGGCAAACACGACGGGAACCACCGGGCCTGTATGCACAGGGGACGCATTTGGACCGCCAGACCACTCATCAGATGCACCAATGGAGTGAGGAGGGCGCAATTGGACCGCTGGGACCGCCAGTTCTGCCATGCCGTCAACACGCAGGGGCAGGGCAGGGACCCTGCCTGTGTTGTAAGTAGCCCGACGTGACTTAGCAGACTGGTAGAAACACACAAGAAGGCTGGGTCCAGCCTGGATGTTGGAGTACCTCTTGTGCTGCCGCTTGTGTGTTTCCACGCAGGAGTCCCAGCGCGCCGGAAGGCCAGCCAGAAGCGACATGACACGGGGAGGAGTGTGTGAGGCTGAATACGCGAAGAGGCAGAGGGGAACTCTGCCTGGCCTGTAAGTATGGGAAAGCGTAGCCACACTCCTCAGGATGGCCTAAGGCAACCGTGGTTGCTTCTGGTGCTGGCAGATATGTTTGCCTGCAGGTCCTGGTGCGTGTGACCCGGGGACTTCCCTGGTCATGGAGGAAGGACATCATGGGTCAAGTCTGGCGGGTGGAGGACGTCCCCTGGATTCCGGATCTGCTGTCTCCCAAAGCTGCTTTTGTCGGCTGTCCCCCGGACTTTTAATATAGCTCTTTAGTAGTTTTTACCCTGTTTCTTCATCTTATTGTATTTTATACTTTTTAGAGCTGTATTATGTATTTTATAGTTTTTTTTTTTTACCATCTTATTGGGCAGTCAGGTTTTTAGGATTAATAAATTATTGTTGTGGCCAAAAATACCCGGTTCCTCTTTGGTGGCTCGTGTGTTCTCACCCAGATCATCCCTCTAACCTGCAATAATTCAATTATATCTTTTCATTCCATCTCCAAATTTCTTACTACCTTTCATCATCAACCACCCCCTTAACAAAATCAACTCATTATACATACCAGTGACTGCATCAATGCTGATTCCACTGCTTCTGACATTGTCAAACACAGAGAAGAGAGTGAATGTGTATTTAGTTGCAGCAGTCAGAGATGACACTGTGTAAGTTACAGAGTCATCTGCAGCTGGAGCACTGATGTTTGTTACTGTGCCATTAAACAGGAGAACAAAGCTGACACTGTTGTTGACTTTGTTCCACTGTAGAGTGATGCTGGTTTGATCTTGACCAGCTGCTCTGAAGCTGTGCTTTGGAACTGAAAGATGAAAAAAAAATATTTACACTTAAAGAAATGGAAGGTTAACATATTTTTTGGCAATCTAACAATATGAGTAACTGAACATAAACAAAAACATTATTAATGATAATAAGATAAATATAAATAAAAGCAGTTTGTGTCAAATACAATTTTCTTTCCTTGGAACAAGTAAAATATTATTCAAAGAAATAAAATACTAAGGAGCTTAGTAACAGAGCGGTACCTGCACAATATGCAGTGTTGCATCCTGGGAGTCTCTGAAGTTTGTAGACATAGAAATCTCCATAGCAGAGTTTGACCTTAATAGTGTGTGATGTGTAATAGCAGCAGGAACTACATAACTATAACACAGAGAGCGTGTTACAGTTTGGTTGTATTGAGTTGGATGAGGTTGTGTCATCTGCAAACTATAGTAACTGCATCTGCTGTCTTGTACACAAGTTTCAGGAATCTGAGCGCTGGTTTGTCCCACAAACATGCGATACCAGCCTTCAGGGGAGTAGTAGTATCCTCTACAGTATGAATTTCCATTGATGTTATATTCAGAAAGCCAGTTATCGTTCAGTTCAGTGTAATGTTGACAGGCTTCACCACACTGAGCTGTTCCATTGATGATGACACAGTCCTGGTCTGGAGGACAAAAGGTCTGTCCACATGGGAAATGCGATTGATCTGTTGTTGTAAGAAAGCAATCGTTAAAATACATGCAGATAATTTAATTCATAAGATTTTTTATAATAAACAATGAAAGAATGAAAATATCAACACAATTTTTTTTAAAGAAATACATTTTTTTGTAATTTTTAAAATCTATTGTCGTAGATGAAATATATGAATAAAGGATGTCACATTTTTAATGAAATCACTTTAGTTCTCAGGTTTTAAAGTTGGCTCATTACACCTGGACTTAAAGTTTTCTTTTCCCAAACTTATACAAAAGGCTTTATCAGTCCAGATGCCATGACTCAACTTTAACCTTGTGCTACCCTATGACCCCACCCTTGCATTGACATGTTCTCCCTACCATGACAAAGGTGGATAAAGGTGGAAAGATTTCATGTAATCCATGGACACCAGTGAAGATCACAAATCATTGAAGAAAAAAAGGTTCAGAGCACTGTCTAGTGGGTCTAGATGACCCAACTCCCAATGGTAAAGTGCCTAGGATATCACAAGGTTTACGAAAACACCACTTGGATAAAAGAGAACCTTCATCAGCTTTCAGGATTTTAATCCTCAAAAAGATTGTTTAAAAACAACAAGAAGCACAAGTTATTCTATGCATTAAAATAAGTTACTTTACACATTATTAAATATTGGTCCCAATGCAAATAGTAAAATGAAATAACTTACCAGTTAAAGCTTGAAGCTGAACTCCACCACTTCTGGCATTTTCAAACACAGAGAAAAGAGTAAAAGTGTAGGCAGTGTTAGCACTGAGAGAAGAAACTGTATAAGTTATTTGTCCATCTCCATCTGAGGCAGAAATATTCTTCCATCCTTGATTATAGTGGAGAACATAGCTGGCAAAGTTCACTTTACTCCACTGCAAAGTGATGCTTCTGTCCGTTTTTTTTACAACTCTAAAAACGTCCACATTTTGAGGAGCTGAAACAAAAAATAAAAAAAGGCAATATGAAAATACTGTTCTTAATCCAGAAATGATTGAAAATACAAACGCACATGCACAATAGTACACAATATTGTAGAGTTATTACCAGCAGATTATTTCTGTTTAAAGACACAATAATTCTGCAAATGTCTCAGTCGACACACTCTTTTTAGTGGTAAAATAATTTTAACACAGAGGAGACAAGCTGTTTTTTTTATCTTTTCAGTCATTAATTTAGCAATTAGAGTGTTCTTTTTTATTAGTTTTATTTTTATCAACTGTATTTATCTGAACAGTTCGTGATATAATTCTTGTTTCATTGTTGTTGTTTTTTGCTTTTGTAGCCAACTCAAATTCCTTTTTTGCAATATATTTAGCTTTAAAACTAGCAAAACTGTTTACCATGAAGTTCTTTAAGCCTTCTGCACAGTATTCTATTAAACAGAGCTATTTGTTTTATCCTAACAAGTGAAATCACAATTGCAACTGATGTTTTATCTAAAATACAAATACAGAGGACATATCTCCGACATCACTCCTTGGATTCTGCACAAATTAATGATTCATGGAATGGCAGATTAACGTTTACTATGCCCATCTCAACATTATACTGAAATTAACAATTGGGCAGAATAATGCATGGTTTATGTCTGCAAAAAATCTTTTTTCTCATAATAGGTGCATAGGTGAAATAAATGTAACAAGACCTACCTTTTTAATTGAGCTTTTAGTAGAATTTTGGGAATTTATTTAATATTTAATTATTTATTTTCCTTTTCTACTTTTATATGTGTATGTATATACATTTATTTATTTATTTGTATTTATTTTATTTATTTATTTTTTAGTCCCGCTTACCATTTTATATGTCTATTAAGGTTTATATAAGTATTTGTTTCTTGTTCATGTTTTAAAGATATTTTAATTTTATTCCTTTTACATTTTATTTGTAACTCCAGTCTTTTCCTCAGAGGGATCCTCCGCATCGGTGACTGACCCTCTCAGTGAACGGGGTCGCTGCAGTGGGATCTCCTGGGTCTGACTATTTTGATTGGATCTGGGGGGTCCTGTGGTAGTGTCCTCCGCGAACTTGGGTCACTGATGTGGACATGTCCCCAAAATATTGTTTCCCCACTTCAGGACGAAGCCAGGTCTATACATTTCATCATTTTATCACTCTTTTTGTCATGGTGTGTGTATGCGTGTGTGTATGGGAGGGAAGGGTGTTATCGGCATTGTTTGTCTTGCCATTTTGTTTTTAAATTTAATTATATTCTATGCAAAGCACTTTGAGTGACGTGTTGGAAAAGTGCTGTATAAATAAATGTTGATTGATGTGAAGGTGATTGAGTTCACACCAGTCCACAAAGTCCTTGATCACCTTCCTTATATCCCAGATTATTTCTGTTTGACAATGGCTGTGTCGTCAGAAAACTTCTGGACATTGCAGCTGTTCGAGTCATAGTGGAAGTCAGATGTGTAGAGTGTGAAAAGAAAAGGAGAGAGCACTGTCCCTTGTGGAGTCCCCGTGCTGCAGACCACCTGGCACACAGTCTTGGAGCCTCACAAACTGTGCGAATTATGAAAGACCAAAATTTCATTCATGGAAAATGTACAGATTGTACAGAGTGGCAGTGTGTCATGGCCTTGACTTAAAACTGGTGCGGATCAGGGGAATCTGGCTGTTTTAATTTAAACAACGCATTCCAAAGGCCCACAGCAGGCGCTGACCATGGTGCTGATGCAATGTGATTTCTGTTAAGTAGACGTCTAAATAAAGAAATTCAATTAAGTACATGTTCTTTGCGTGGTTTATTCGTACACTTTTCATGGTTTTAATGTGGTTCATTTGTGATACATCCGTGAAAATTTCACGTAAGGAACCACAGCTTTTATCATTTTTTTCCACATTTATTCACCTATGACCATATGTGGACAATGCGCAATTGTTCTTAGCAAAAGTGTGACACTGCCCTTTTCTTGACTTTAAAGTATTACATTTTCAATTCAATTGTATTTATATAGCACAATATTAATGCTTGTACTCAATTGGCTTCGTACTGAAACACTCATATCATTGTATAAGAACACAAAATCAGTTATAAAATACAATAGTTGATTTCTAGACTAAACTTAAACAGACTTAGGAAGATTGGTCATCCCTCCTCTGATACCGTCCATCTTTCCAACAACATTTTTTTCTATTGTAAAAGCATTCCCAGTGGCCTTTTAACTATGATTATGCAGTTTTATGGAGAAAGACATATTTTCTGCTGCACAGCAAGATATCATTAGAAATTTGCCTCTAGGTTGTGGGTGGGACTGTTAGCGATTCCATTCCTTTGTTTACAGCCTCTCTTGCTAGTTTATAGCTCCTAACATTAGCATTTGAAATGAATGGCAAGCAATTTCGGAGCTATCCAGGCATACAATTTTGAGCCAGATGCCAGCTCAGATGAGAAAAATTAAGAGGTTAATGGATCCATTTGTCTGCATGTGGATGGATCAGAGTTGGAGCAGAAAAGGGGGACTTTGGCCAGACCATGACAGGTGCTGCGTCACAAGTCACCTCTGGTTTTCATCTGCTCCTGATTAAACACGATTTAAATAATTAGAAATACTTGGAAACACAGTTTAGTTCTTAAATATTTTTATATATGTCCTTCATTATGACAATAATGCATTACGACAAAACACAACAAAAAAGGATTTTCATTGGAGTGGGTCTTCAAGAATAAACCAAACAAAAAAAACATATTTAAATCCCACATAGCCTACACTTTGATATTCTTCTTTAGGTGGTACTTATAGATTAGGAGACACAAGCCTGTTGGTATATTACGTTTTCAATTAATTGTACAAACATGCATGGGGATATTACTTGATGTAATCAATCACTTTAGAAAACGGCTATACACTCTTGTAATTCCAAGTAGTCAGATCACTCTATATCTGTTTCTTAATTATTATTTTACATAATATTTACATTTTAAATATAAAATGTAATATTTTAATTAAATATAATAATCTTGGAAACTACTTTTTTTTAGTTGCTAAGGGTGAGCTTTAATAATAATATATATATAAACCTAAAAAATGCAACAGTGCCTCTCTGTACTTATATGTCATGACTGGAAGTACACACACCAATCAGCATAGAAATTAGGTTGTAAGTAATCACCCTGATTATGTACTTTTGGTAATTAAATCATGTGTTTACAGATTTAATCTAAAATGGAAATAAAATATAATGGAATTCTTTTGTTTTAAAAGTGTAACTGTGTACCCAGACACTGTTTTCTTTAAAACCTCTATTTAACTACAACTATACAGTTACTCTTCAAACTAGTGGTAACTAATGAGACACCAGCATTTGGTTTCATGAACAGATTAAGCTAAATAATGTTGGTTCAAAAAAACATTTCTACGCCATCTTTTAACCCCCTGGTCCACTCCATGCCAATTTGTAGATAAAGTACACTTTAAAAGACAGACCATAACCTTTAAAATGGTGTTTTATCCATTTCAGTCAGACAACTCATGCAGTAGTGTAAGTTTTGTTCTCAATATTAATTTCTTTTAGTTTGGCACAAGGCTTCGTTGAAATACAATAAAACAAAACCTCCATAGAAAACTTTGGGTATAAAACTACCCCTAACAGAGCTCACAGGTGGAAGCCGGGGAGGAGGGTGGGGCGACAAACGGAGCGCTCAGGGAAACGGATGAAGAAGCTGTGGAGCGCACACCTGGTTCTGAAGTAGGACGTGGAACAGGTGAGTTAATTGGGCTAAACCGCCCGTGGGGAGGTGTAAACAGGTGAACACACTGCTGAGCTGCCTGCCTGAAATTCTTCCAAGGTTGTTCATTACAATGACTTTAAAGACAAGGCTCCCTCTGGGCTTTGTTCTGTCTCTCATTTCTCTTGAGATACATTAGAGATTTGTATATCTGCAGGGGGGTATTCCGGGGGGGTATTCCAGGAAGCATGTTTAAGCTACCCTGGCTTTAACCCTGAACTGAAATCCGCCTGAACTTGCTTACTCTGGGTATGTCGGTTCCAAAAGACCGGATATGAGTTGGCATAATTACGCTCGACTTGGTAACCCTGGGTTAATGCACATGCACAGCAGATACATAAAGACATACTCAATGGATCGCAAATTTCCGGAGTCACCATGGAAACGCGTGGAGAAAAAAAAAGAGCACTACATTTCAGTGAGACGCAGTCGGAGATTAATGACGGGATATGAAGATTATAAAACCATCAAAAAAGTAATACGGCTTCATCAACAAAAGAAAGAGTTTGTAGAAAAAGAACAGACAAAGTAAACACACGAGTTTCTGATCTTATTTCCATTTTCCTTGTGATGCATATATATATATAACTTATCCAATTTTGCCAGCTTAAATGAATTACTTCTATTGGTAACAAGTAATTGAGTTAAATTTATTCAACCTAATTTCTTACGTCTTTAAAATTCAATAATTGTTTATACAACTCAAATTTACATGTGTATCTAACTAATATTACTCCAATTCAATTAATATTTTTTCCATCTTAATGAATTATAATTCTTGAACTCTCATATGTCTAAGTTTGAGCCTGCAGATTTACTCATTTTTATAACAATAAAAGGAAAAAAACAGTGTGTGCTTTGAGCATACATTCATTTAGGAATTTGCCGACATTGTCATTACATATTTTGATGTTAGAGGTGCGTTATAAACTGATCATCCTCTTTCTCCCTCTCATTTATGGTGGAGACACTTAAACAAAGTAGGACCAAATAATTCGGCAAAACACAGTAAAACAGCTAAACAACTAAACACATTTGGTCAAAAAGCCACACTTAAAACCAAATCCGTACAGACAGGCAAAGGAAATGGTATCCCAAAATCCCTTGCGGTGCCGATCTAACAGCAGCAACAAAATTACACCTATTTAATTGAATTAATTTGAATGAAACTAAAATAACTGTCTGAAAACTACGTGTTATTTTTAAACTGACTTAACAAAAAAATGATTTATCTTAACTGAAGCAAATAATTAAGTTAGATCAAAGTAAAAAAGTTTATTTTTCCAACATCCAAACGTGGTCTTATCACCCTCTCATAGTGGAAAAAGTATTATGTGAGCTTTTTCATCCACTAAATCATCTTCAAATGGACACGCCATGCTGCTTCACCTCTCTGAAAACAAACTAACCTTCAACATAACCAGGGGGGTATTCCAGAAAGCAGGTTATGCTAGCTCCCACGATAAGTTTGAGGCTAAGGAAGTTGATAACCTCAGCTTTTGGTTCCAGAAATGGAGGTATGTTTCAGGGTAGGTCAAGTTACCATGGCAACTCATGCTCTGAACATAACCTGGTCCGGAGCAGGTTTAGTTGAAGCATAGTTTGTTTACAGAGAGGTGAAGCAGCATGGCGTGTCCATTTGAAGATGATTTAGTGGATGAAAAAGCTCAGATAATACTTTTTCCACCATGAGAGGGTGATAAGACCACACACATATGGATGTTGGAAAGATAAACTTATTTACCGTGATCTTACTTAATTATTTGCTTCAGTTAAGATAAATCATTTTTTGGTTAGGTCACCTTAAAAATAAAACGTAGTTTTCAGACAATTATTTTCCTTTCGTTCAAATTAATTCAATTAAGTAGGTGTAACTTTGATGCTGCTGTTAGATTAGCACCGGAAGGGATTCTGGGATATCATTCCCTTTGCCTGTCTGGACGGATTTGGTTTTAAGTGTGGGTTTTTTACAAAATTTGTTAAGTTGTATAGCTATTTTACTGTGTTTCACCGTGTTTTGCCGAGCTATTTTGTCCTACTATGCTTACGTCTCTGCACCATGAGTGAGAGTAAATTAGAGGATGATGAGTTTATATAGCACCTCTACCACCTAAACTGTTATGACAGGGATGGAAAATTCTTTAATGAATTTTTGCACTCCGTATATTTTTATCCGTCCTTTTTATTGTTATAAAAATGAGCATATCTGCCGGCTCAAACTTAGACATATGAAAGTTCAAGAAATATAAGTAATTAAGATGGAAAAAAGATTAATGGAGTAATGTGACATTTAGTTAGATAAATACGTAAATTTGAGTTGTATAAACAATTATTGAGTTTGAATAAATGTAACTAAATTATTTAAATTATTTTTCAGCCGTGTTACTTTTTTGATGGACTTATAATTTCTATCCGCCGTCATTAAAATGTCAGACTCCGTCTCACTTCCGTCTCAAGTGTTGCGCTTTCTTTTTTTCTCTCCACGCGTTTCCATGGTGACTTCAGAAATCGGCGATCTATTGAGAATGTCTTTATGTACAGTGCGTTAACCCAGGGTTACCAAGTCGAGCATAATTACGCCAACTCATATCCGGTCTTTTGGACCTGACATACCCAGAGTAAGCAAGTTCAGGCGGATTTCAGCCAGAGTTTAGGCTTAAAGTCAGGCTAGTTTAGTCATGCTTCCTTGAATACCCCCCTGCTCCAGACCAGGATATGTTCAGAGCATGAGTTGCCATGGCAACTTGACATACCCTGAAACATACCTCCATTTCTGGAACCGAAAGCTGAGGTTATCAACTTCCTTAGCCTCAAACTTACCGTGGGAGCTAGCATAACCTGCTTTCTGGAATACCCCCCAGGAAGCACGTTTAAACTACCCTGACATTAACCCTGAACTCTGGCTGAAGGCCGCCTGAACTTGCTCACTCTGGGTATGTCGGTTCCAAAAGACCGGATATGAGTTGGCATAATTATGTTCGACCTGGTAACCCAGTGTTAATGTGCGTGCATGTCAAGTACATGAATACATTCTCAATGGATAGCCGATTTCTGGAGTCACCATGGAAACGCGTGGAGAAAAAAAAAAGAAAGCCCGACACTTGAGACGGAAGTGAGACGGAGTCTGAGATTAATGACAGCGTATGAAGATTATACGTCCATCAAAAAAGTAACACTGCTGCATCCGCAAAAGAAAGAGTTTCTGCTTGTAGTAGAAGAACAGACAAAGTAATCGAGGAATTTCTGATCTTATTTCCATTTTCCTTGTGACGCATATATAAATAACTTATCCAATTTTGCCACCTTAAATGAATTAATTCTATTGGTAACAAGTAAGGTTGGTTCTATTGGTAACAAGTGGCTGGGTGGCTCGGTTGGTAAGGTGACAAGCTACCATGCAGGAATCCAGGGTTCGATTCCCGGAGGGGAATAAGCAATGGTACTGGGGGCAATTACCATATCAATGGCGAGCGGTTAACATCACCCAGTGGGGGTCCTTAGGCAAGGCCCTTGACACTACTGCCTCCCGAGCGCGGTTCAGCTGCAGCTCACCGCTCCCCCAGGGGATGGGTCAAATGCGGAGAAGAATTTCCCCATTGAGGGATGAATACAGTATAAATTTATTTATTTATTTATTTAATTCAGTTCAATATATTCAACCTAATTTTTTACGTCTATAAATTCAATAATTGTTTATACAACTCAAATTTACATATTTATTTAACTAAATATCATATTACTCCAATTCAATTAATATTTTTTCCATCTTAGTTAATTACAATTCTTGAATACTCATATGTCTAAGTTTGAGCCGGCAGATTTTCTCATTTTTATAACAATAAAAATAACTGCATGATATGCACTTTGTGCAGACATTTTCCAACATTTACATTTCATTGACTGATGGTAGGGGTGCTATATAAACTCATCATCGTCTCCCTCCCTCTCACTCATGGTGCAGAGACTGAAGCAAATAATTAAGTTAGTTCAACAACGTTTTCCAACATCCATACATGGTCTTATCACCCTCTCACGGTGTAAAAAGTATTATCTGAGCTTCTTCATCAACTAAATCATCTTCAATGGACACGGCATGCTGCTTCACCTCTCTCTAAACAAACTAACCTTCAACTAAACCTGCTCCAGACCCAGTTATGTTCAGAGCATGAGTTGCCATGGCAACTTGACCTACCCTGAAACACACCTCCATTTCTGGAACCGTAAGCTGAGGTTATCAACTTCCTTAGCCTCAAACATACCATGAGAGCTAGCATAACCTGCTTTCTCGAATACCCCCCAGGTCATATACAAAAATGACACAACAAGCAGAAATCACTAAATGACAACTGAAAAGTATTCAGATGGCATGGCTCTGGTTGCACAGCTGAGAAAAACACTAGCCCTGATTGTGTAAAAGGAGGAAGACTCTTTTCAGGCCAAAAATTTGGAATAAGCTCTTTTGAATGTAACAGAGAGAAAATAAACAAGTTGTGTTGTGGATTCATAAGAAAAACTCAGCAGACTTGTTTCAACCACTCTGAATAAATGACCAGCAGGTGGTGCAGATGCACAGCTTTAAATGTCTAGGTAGGCTAGGGACAATAGCTGAACTTGCCTGTTCTTTATGGAACATGGAGACTGTTTGTACAAAGGCACAAAAATGTCTTCATTTGTTGTTGTAGTAAAGAACTTTGACATCAAATACATTTAACCTCTTGTCCACAGATCATTCATTAACCTTTTTTGAGCCAAACTTCATCCTTGACAAAATCCCGCGGCACACCAGCATCCAAAGGCTGAAAAAAGGATAAACTCATAGTCTGTATTAATGTACAGTCCCTCCCCATTCTCACATGCATTTTTGTGATCATTGTGGCAGAAGAAGCTGGAAGTTGCAGCTGTTTTTTCTAAAAAAATTAATAAAAGTTAATTGAGTTTTCCGTAATAATTTTCAACCACATTATTTGACATTTTACCGTGGTAGTTGTTTTTCCCTCCAGTTTATTAACATGTGATTTTATGTAAGTTATTTTTTATATTTATTTCAATGTTAGTGCAAAGGGAACTGTAATTTTTTTAAACAATTAGATGATCACAATATGTTTAATAAAATGTACACAAAAAACTAACATTATATTTCTGTTTTCTGTAGCTACACAAAAAGTGAACATGTTGAAGGTTTATTAGTTTTTCTACTGTCTTAGTCAAAGATGACGTTTTTGAAAACTTTAACAAAAATGATTTATTTCTTTTTAGATTATTAAATTGTTTCAATTTAGTTTAATTGTGTCTGTTGGCCTCTTCACCTTAATCCTGTTTCTTGTCCCAAAATAACTCACCAGTTGCTGCAGTGATGTTGACTCTAGTGAGAGAGGAGCGAGAAAGCAGAGTGAAGGTGTACTTGGTTCCAGCAGTGAGGGATGAAACAGTGTAATTTATTGGTCCATCTCCATCTGGTGTACTGATGTTTGTCTCTGTTCCATTAAACTGGAGAACAAAGCTGTCATTGCTGTTCCCTCTATTCCACTGCAGAGTGATGCTGGTCTCATTTTGACTGAATGGTACGAAACCTTC
>CM074495.1:27694951-27722300 GCA_037389245.1 Oryzias sinensis | reverse complement strand
TTTGTGAGGTCATACATTTTGTGTTGTTTTTGTGAAATGCCTTTTGCAGGCCTTTGGTAAGTCTGTGACTTTTAGTCTTGATTTTCTTTCTGTGCTTGAGTGTTTATGGAGCTAGAACACCTACAATGCAGACTACACAAACATATCAGTATAAGGACGTTTTACATTTTTGCCCTGCTGGATTCTGCGTTGAGGACGGAGAGAGCGGAAAACCACAATGCCTAATGTTTTTTTCATCTCTCCCCTTTTGCTAAAGGATTGAAAATCCATGTAGACTCTTGTGTATATTTTCATTTCCCAACTGCACATTTCATTTTTTGGACGTCCTGAAACATCCGAATCTGCGAAGGCAACAATTTTCATTAAAAAAGCTGAAGGTGATGATCAAATGGAACAGGCAAGAAACCAATTTAAAAACAAAAAATTACAACAACAAAGAAAACAGAAATGACAAAAAGCCTAAGGGCATATTTCACACACAGTCAAGAAGCAGCAAACCTTATCATGCAAACAAACTTTCCAGTAAGTGTTTTACAGGTCAAACCAGTTTTAAAGTGATCACTACAATATTTTATCTGTATGCATGTGTACTGAAACTGATAAAACAGCGTTAAACTTTACTATTTATAAGCTTAATCTGTCATTACTGTTGCATTTTTTATTTTGTGACTTTTTATATAACAAGCAACTTCATTTGTGAATGGAAATGAAAGGTTTATATTAGATTTGCTTTGAACTTATGAACTTCCAGGCCTGCTGAAGGTCCCTAGGGTCAGGACAAAAAAACCACGGCGAGGCCTCGTTTAGATACTATGGGCCTCATCTGTGGAACCGCCTGCCTGAGGATGTGAGGGCCTCACCTACTATCGAGGTTTCTAAAAAAAAATTAAAGACCCATCTATTTATTTCAGCTTTTAATTTAATCTCCTATGGGGGATCTAAAATGTTTACTGTTATATTTTATAATATTTTACTAAATTTTTATATGTTTAATGTGTGTTTTTATTATTATTATTATTATTATTATTATTTATTTTTTGTCTTAAGATCTTACCTAATTTTTTTTACATTTCAGGTGTTTTAGACTTTTTATGCATTACCTTATTTTAATTTGTTTAATTGTAGCTGTT
Organism: Oryzias sinensis; assembly: GCA_037389245.1. NCBI lineage: Eukaryota > Metazoa > Chordata > Actinopteri > Beloniformes > Adrianichthyidae > Oryzias > Oryzias sinensis. Next base: position 27,721,170 of record CM074495.1, on the reverse strand, counting down.
TTTATATTTTAACTTTTCTATTTATCAATTTTACATTTTAGACGGTTTATGAGGGTTTTCTCACCATTGGCTGGGGTGTTTGTGTCTATGCTGACACCCAGGCCAACAGGAGGACAGAGCAGACAGCACCTTCTGGGTTCTCTCTTCTTAAGGTTTTTTTGTCAAGTCATTTCTTTTTTACTTGTGCTTGTTTTTTGTATTTTATTATGAGGGGCTTATTTATCTAATTTTTGCATTCCTGTTTGTTTTTATGTACAGCCCCTTTAGCTGTTTTTGTCACATGAAAGGTGCTATAGAAATAAAATTAATTTGAATTTAATTTGAATGAAGTAAAAAATCTAGTTTTACAAGAAATTGTTTGTTAAACTATCCAACAACTCAGTTCCTGCTGCTGTCCTACTCAGTTTCTTTATATTAGTGAGTAAGTCTTCTTTTTCAGCTAAAATAAGAGTTCTAGTAAATGTTGATTATTGATTAAGAAATGCCTTTGAGAATAAATTGGTCTTTGTGCTGCATCGTTTGTTGAACAGCCATGACTGCAAGATCTGCAGCACAAGTAATTTGTAAAGTCAGGTTGATCATTTACTCTGCGTATGCTAACATTGTAAAGCTTTTTTTTTTAACATTCTAGACATTTTTATTCCAAGTCCTCCCTTTCTAAATGATAGGACATGTGTTTCATTTATTTAATGCTCAGATCTGAGGTGAAGCTGCACTGAAAAGACAGGTGGTCTTTGGATGAGGTTTGGGCTGGAGAACCATAATTACATTAGATTAGATGATTCAAAAGAATTTTTAAAAAGTGGTAAAATGAAGCAAAGTTATCTGAGGCACTGTGAAAAGAGGAAAAGGCAAAGAGAAAGTGAGACATTTGTTGCCGAACTTCCAAAAGTGCTGGAAGACAAGGTTATAATAGTTTCGGATTTTTTATTAGTTTTAGTTTTTATTTCCTTTTGAATTTTTGTTTTTAAATTTATTTAGTTTTAATTAGTTTTTAGAGGCTGCTTTACTAGTTTTTATTAGTTTTTATTTTTTGAAATTGCTTCGTTTTAGTTTAGTTTTTATTAGTTTTAGTGTTAGTTTTAGTTTTTTTCTTTTATTTTTTGTAAATTAGGATATTTGTCAGGTGCATGATTCAAAATCACCAGAATAAGTATTGTATAATAAAAACTAAATCAAAGATACATTTTAAGACACTCATTATTCAGAGGACACAAGGACAACCATCCTTAAATTAAAATACAACAGCCGATAACAGCATTACGTTATCTGCTCTCGCTTATTTTTCGGGGGAGGGCGGGCGACAGGCTAGCTTGTCTAGGTACTGCTGATTTGCGTTGTTGTGTGCGCTTTTTAAATGTACTTTTAGATTCGTAGGGTTTTTCCCTTTGAGGAGCGTTCCACAAATGTTGTCTCCTGCTTCGACTACAAGGCACTTACTTTTGTTTTCGACGCTGTTATATTCAAAAAAGTCCCAAATAGGACTCTCCCGCTTTCTCCCAACTTTTAATGCAGCCATCACGCTCATGTAAATGTCTATGACCACGCTAGCCGGCAGTGTCTGACAGACATCATGTGACGTCACAGACTACGTGATGCCGTAAAATTCAGATTAAAGCCCTGCGCTGGACTATTTTCTTCATCCCGCTCCCGCCCGCTGATTTTCTGACCAATCCCGCCCGCTCCCGCAACGTATGCGTTACCCTCCCGCCCACACCCGCAATATGTATGTCCACTCCCGCCCGCACCCGCAAAACTCATAGAATTTATTCCCGCACAGTAATAGAGATGCATTGATTTTGTATCGTCTCCCGTCCCGCAGGAAAAAAACACATATTTGTATTGATATTATTAAAGAGATTCATGACCTCCTCCAGCCTTATCTTTTCATGCATTCCTCTTTTGTGTAATTTGCAAATTAATTATTAAATATATTTTCACAAATCCCATTCGGTTAAAATTGTGCGTGTGTGCGCGCGCAGACAGACAGCCTGAAGCGCGCTCTTAGTAAGAGGCGGGGCGGGGCGCACCCCCAACAACAGATTAGATGACAGAGGCCATTGGGCGTTTCTACCTGGTGCCTTCACGGAGCTTCAGTACATAAGAATCCAACAGCCGCTCAGCCTAACGTAGTCTGCTAATATATATTCATGAGATATTCATGGCAGCACTGATCCCGCGGGGTTTTTTTCTGCCGCCCACTCCCGCCCGCAGCACACTTCAAACCGCCCAATCCCGCAAGATTTGGGTGCAGCCCTCTAGTTCAGATACACAGTAAAACTAGCAGGGTGAAGTAAATAGACTTTATTTCAACCCAAAAGAATTATGTATTAACAAAGACGAAAACGAAGTATTTTTTGGGGTTAATATTAGTTAGTTTCAGTTAGTTTTATACACACAACAAACAGTTTGTTAGTTTTCGTTTTTTTTTAAACTCTCGTTTTTATTTTTATTTCAGTTAACGAAAATGTTTTTTCAGTTCTAGTTTTAGTTTTTTCGTTCGTTTTCGTTAACTATAATAACCTTGCTGGAAGACAGAAAAACAAAAATAAAAAACTACTGTTAACTATTGTTACCTACTATTAAGGATTAAAAAAATATATATCTTGAGCAACTCTTAGGACACGCTGCTAACAAAGAGTTACAGTAATCCAGTCTAGACGTAACTAATGCATGGATGAGTTTTTCAGCATCACTCTTAGAAAGTATATTTCTGATCTTAGCAATATCCCGTAGGTGAAAAAAGGCAGTTCTACACGCCTGAGATATGTGAGCCTTAAATGATAAATCCTGGTCAAATAAAACCCCAAGGTTTCTAACTGTGGAATTGGGGGCTATACTTATGCCATCCAGGGAGACTATCTGAGCAGACAGAGCATCTCTGAGGTTTTTAGGACCAAGTATAATGACCTCTGTTTTTTCAACAATGAACAATGCTTTTACTTTCTCCTCAAGGCAGATTTCAAAATGACGGTAAAACCTTCAAACAAACCTTCGTGAGCAAATCGGGTTCCGAATGATCTGCATGCTTTTTTTTGTGCGAACCCTGTCTGCATGTCAAATTCAAAAGGCAGATCATAATACATTCTTCATTTTTTGTCCGATAAACACAGGATACTTAAAACAAGAGAAAAAAGAAACGTAAAACCTTGTTATTGCAGCAGGCAAACTTTTGCTGTTGAAGGATTATGAGAAAAAAGCTCAGTGATCAAAACAAGGAAGCTACAAATCAGATATTAGCCTGAGGGCTTTAGACTGGAGAACCATAATTCTATCTGGCAACACTGACAGAGATTAGATGATTCAAAACAATTATCAAAAAGTGGTAAAATGAAGCAAAGTGATCCTAGGGGCTGGGAAAAGAGGAAAAGGCAAAGAGAAAGCGAGACATTTGTTGCCGAACTTCCAAAAGTGCTGGAAGACAAAAAAGAAAATAAAAAACTTAAGAAAAACTCTTTCTTTTGCTGTTTTGAATAAAAATTGACAAATTAAAGAAAAGACACAAAATGAGGGAAAAACTAAAGAGTGAATTTAATAAATGTTATGTTTTTCCAAGTAAAAATAATGTATATAACATAAAATACGTTTCTCTAGCATTTACATTTACCAGTAATTTTAGTTTTTAAATTATTATCAAAACATTTGGATTCCTGACATTTACGTTGTCTAAACATGGACTGGTAAGGACGTTATTCAACATTTTACCCTACAGGTAAGGAATAAAAAAAATGAATGCGTGCGCTGCAGAGGACCCCAGTTTATTGTTCATCTGGGCCCAAACTGCTGAGTCGGCCATTGCACAAACACTGGTCAAACCGTTACTCGTAAATGAAGTCCATTCGTCTTTCCTTCTGGACAAAAATCTCTACGACACTGGTATACAAGTCCACCTTATCTTCTATAAGTTTTAGAAGTCTCTCAGTCTAAAAAAAGATGTGTTCAGCATTCCATTAATTATTACTGAGTTTTTGAATGATAGTCCAACACTGAATATTTTTTTAATAACATTACAACTGTAATTTTGGCAGTCAGTCAAAGCAAAACTTTATTAGTAATGAATGAAGAACAAAACAACCCAAGAGGCCTGTGGCAGGGAGCCTTATCCAGCCTGCTTGACACTCAGCATTAGGGGCTACATTGGGGTGGGTGAAGTCATAAATGGTTTTGGAGGTCACTGCTCTTCAGTGGATGGCTAAAATGCAAAGAATGGTAAATGGCATATACTTATATAGCGCTTTCTACCTTCTTTCGAAGGCCCAAAGCGCTTTACGGTCACAGTCCCATTCACCCATGCACACACACATTCACACACTGATGGCGGCTCTGCTGCCAAACACTGGCGCCAACCTCCCACCAGAGGCAAGGTGGGGTTTAGTGTCTTGCCCAAGGACACTGCGGCACATGGGCGTGCAAGGCGGGAATTGAACCTGCAATATTACGATCATGGGACGACCGCCCTACCGCTGCACCACGGCCGCCCACATTTTACTTATTGGCAATTGTGTTTAATTATTATCTGGACTTCAACTTAATTCGTTAATTCGTTTTTTTATTTTTCAATTCCAGACAATGAAACAAAAAAGTGTGGTTATTCGTAAATCTTATTATTATTGTACTAGACCTGTATGGTTATGGAGGGGTGGGTTTTAGGAGGTGGGGGGTGTGGTCCTGCCCACAGACTTCAACAGTTTCACTTTGCATTACACCACAAGATTTAACTACATGCCAAAATAGGAAGAATCTACACTCGGTGTTGATTTTCTAATTGAATCTACAGTCATTTTTTAGCTTTCTGATATCAGATATGTTCTTCTTTAGGGTCTTTGCAGCTTTGATACCAGTTAAATGTAAGAGAAGCTTCACCTTAAATGTATGTAGCAAAAAAGTTTCATCTGAACTTCAAACAAATAAATACACAAATAAAACTAAATCCAAGTGAGCCATCCTGAATGAATACATCTTTACTTATAATAAAAAAATATTATGTTGTTTAGGTCGAGCTAAAAGTTGGTTTGAGCTGAACATAGTAATTTATATACACAATAAATATAATTCTTGTTCAGTTAAAGCATTTGACTGCATCTAACAAAACAATGAAACTGAAAAGCTAAAATGAAGAACAAAAACGATAAATTTTTCTTGTAAGACATTTTTATTTGAAAGTAATTAAAACTCCACAATTCAGCAGATTTACATTCATAAAAAAAAAACCTAAACCCACATGAAGAATAAATGTATTTAAAGAGTCACTCCAATGATAAAGGTGTACTGTACTTGTAGCAATTGTCATGATGGAGAGCAAAATAAAAAATTAAAATTAAAACTGCATTTCTGAGCATTTCTTTCACAAATTGTATTCAATCTCAAGAGCAGATGGAAAAAAAGCAGTTTGAACAAAGGTGCAGTTGTTACACAGAAACTAGAACTCCCTGCCCTGCTCCCTTTCAATACATTCAATCATACAAATAAATTCTATGGAAGCGATTATGTAGCATAAATAAAAAGCAAAGTCAAAACCAGAAATGCTTTTTCATTTTCAAAATAAAGCTGAATTTTTTGATTAAAAATTAAAATGAAAAAGCAATCCACCAAAATGCTTTTTTTATTTCCTTCCTCAACCCAGCTTTTTCTGTCACTTAATTAAAATGATAATGAAAATGGCATTTGACATTTCATTTTCAACAAGGTCCCTGGTAAATGTGTAGCAAAATTCATTTAGAAATGTCTAATTTGACAATTAAAATGGATTAACAGAAATGCTTTTTAATTTTCAAAATGTAACTGCATCAAATGACTCAAAATTAAAATGAAAAAGCAACATTTCAAAATGCTTTTTCATTTTATACTTAAGATCGCTTATTGTGTTTCATAATTAAAACGAAAATGCAAATTGCATTTGCATTTTCACATCCACCCTGCAAAATCTGTAGCAAAATTCATTAACAGTGAGCATTAGCAGAGGGGAGGCGGGGCGATGACGTCACTGCTTTCTCCGTGTGTCTGACACACCAGGAGCAGACTGTGTTAGCGGCAGAGAGTTGAGTTTGAGTTGGTTGTGAGTTGGTTGTGAACTTCTGATGAGTTTACACAGCTTCTCAGGACTACATAGCAGTATGTCCGCCTTTTGCGGTCCTCCTCCTGACGCACCGCGGACAAGCTTTTGTTTTTTCGGACCGTCAGCTGCCTCCTTGATATAGCGGAGTGCGTAGCTCCGCTATATCGATTACAGCTGGAGCCCCATCAACAGATAGCAGATTTCACCGTGGTAAACGTTTGCTTGTTGGACAAACACTCACTCAGCGCTAAGCTGCAGGAGACTATCTTCATAATGTGCTTTTATTACAGTTATAATTATATTTAAGGGCCTGCTCTGCTCGATCATATGTTTGTAAATCGTTGCGGACAGACGACGCCTAAGTTAGCTTGCAATTCACAGCTTCTGATTCGCAAGGGCACTAAAGCTACATTCTGCTGCCTAAAACCGGGTTCTGTTCACAAACCGCTGGACCTGGCCTGCTCAAACCTGGATTCCTGGATCTTAATGCGAAAAATGCAGCAGAGTGTTCCTTTAGTTCCCTCGCGAATCAGAAGCTGTGATTCGCAAGCCAACTTCAGCGGCCAGACACACACAGAAAGCAGTGACGTCATCGCCCCGCCTCCCCTCTGGAAATGCTTTTTCTAAATGAATATTGAGACAATGTTCACAGCGTGGATGTTAAAATGCAAATGCAATCCCCTCTTTGCATTTTCGTTTTAATTATGACACATAATAAGCGGTTTTAAGTATAAAATGAAAAAGCTTTTTGAAATGTTGCTTTTACAATTGAATTTTGAGTCATTTGATGCAGCTTCATTTTGAAAATGAAAAAGCATTTTTATTATTCAATTTTAATTGTCAAATTAGACATTTCTAAATGGATTTTGCTACACATTTAGCAGAGAACATTTTGAAAATGAAATGTCAAATACTATTTTCATTATCATTTTAATTAAGTGACAGAATAAGCTGGGTTGTATAGGAAATGAAAAAGCATTTTGGTGGATTGCTTTTGCATTCTAATTTTGAGTCAAAAAATGCAGCTTCATTTTGAAAATGAAAAAGCATTTCTGGTTTTGACTTTCCTTTTTATTTATGCTACAGAATCGCTTCCATAAAATCCATGTATGTCTTTGTTTTCCTCGTCTGAGCTGGAATCTGGATCAAAACTTTACAACTGGATAACTCTGGTAAAGTTAGCTCAGGGGTTAAAAAAATAAATGTGTCATCTTTAAGCTAGCGGGACTGGGTGTAAACAAAAGATGATGGGAAAATGTGTGCTGGCTTACACTCTGATAAAAGTCTCAAAACTCACATCTCAGAGGGAAACTTTTTATGAACTCCTGCAGCTCTGCAGAAACTATGTCCTAGAAAATGTCAGTTTCTTTTTTTTTTTTTTGCTGTTGTTGCTAAAAACAGCATTAAAGACCACTGTAAACACATTTAAATAGATCTAGTTGATTGGAGTGAGGCTTTAGTGGAAAAAGGTTATCTTAATATTCAGACTAAGAAATCCTTCATTATGTATATTGGAATATTTCTGATCCACTGGATGATCAAGAAGTAATTAAAATGCTTGGAAAAAATACATTTATGGTAATAAAGTTGTTCTTTTGTGTGTTACGTGGTTAGATTTTACACTAAATGGTTATTTTTTTAAAAGGAATTTAAATATGAATGTATTACATTATGGAACTAAATCATTGTGAAGTTGCAAAAAAATTATGTAATCATGGCATAAGGAGGTTTCACATTTCATTAAAAAATAGACAGCAAACAAAGATTATTGAAAAATGCTTTTGGTGTGGTTTGACATTAAGAGCATCAATCAGCTTTATTTCTGAAGCACTTTACATTTTTTAGACAATATTTATTCATTGAGCTCTTTTATACTATAGGTGGCTCAAATGCTGTGGAGAAATAAAGAAGTAAATAAAATTGTAGTCCTGATGGAACTTCTCAAACTATTCAAATACATACAAGCTTTATCATAACACTCCAAAATCTAAATAGACATAAGACTTATACACTCATAGTTTGTTCCATACACTCTCCAGGTTTTATTGTCTTCAAAGAAATAGCTCCTCCTCTTGTCTCACGGTTGGACAGATTTGACTTTTACAGACAACGAATTTGGTGAAAGTCCATATGTTTGCAAAAACTACACAAAAAAATACACAAAACACAAATGGATACACAATTTGAATATTAATAGTGCATAAAATCATATACAATATGCAAATTTATGTCTATTGAGATCTGTTGTTTGCAGTTTTATTAAAAGTAATTAAAAGTGTTACCTCTTCAATGACACTCTGCATTTCAGCTTCTGTCATCTCACCAACAGATTCAAGTTCCATGTCCAGTCCAACTACGTAGTCTGATTCACAAACATAGAAGTTATTTTTAAGTCAAAACTACTTTAAAGGGACACAGTGAAAAGAAATGATCAAATTAACAGTTGACTTACTAGGCCCTTTGGTTGTTGAGGATGTTTTTTTTGTATAGCAGCGAAGAAATAAAAAGAAACAAAAGTTAAAACTTTAGTGTCATCACACAATATCCAACTTTAAAATATTCTGATTACAAACAACTCTGGTAGACGGTTTCACAAAACAAAATATACTTTGCTCTTTTTGTGTTTAAAAGAGTCTAGTATTATTATTAAGGATTGTTTAAAGTAAACATGTCTAATCTTAGCATGTTTTACAGATTAAAAAGTTAAAAATCATACCGGTTGCTGCAGTGATGTTCACTCCAGAACTTCTGACGTTCTCAAACATGGAGAACAGAGTGAATGTGTATTTAGTTCCAGCAGTGAGAGATGAGACGGTGTGGTGGATCACTGCATCTCCAGCTGGAGCACTGATGTTTGTCTCTGTGCCGTTAAACTGAAGAACAAAGCTGACATTGGTGTTCACTTTATCCCACTGCAGAGTGATGCTCGTCTCATTCTGTCCTGATGCTTTACAGTTTTTGGCATTTGGAGGAGCTGAAACAGAAAGGAAGACGGTCATGTCTTTAGCAAATTACAAAACTTTATTCTATTTATATATATTTAAAAAACAAAAACAAATTGACAGATTTAGAGGATGAAACAGTTTTAATGTGAAGCTTTATATGTTCTTACCAGTGACCACTGTGAGTTTTTGTCCGCTGCTTCTGACGTTCTCAAACACAGAGAAGAGGATAACCGTGTATTTAGTCTGAGCCGTCAGGGATGAGAATGTGTAAGTTACTGGTCCATCTCCATCTGTGGCAGTGATGCTGGTTTCTGTGCCATCAAGCTGAAGAACAAAGCTGACGTTGTTCACTTTGTTCCACTGCAGAGTGATGCTGCTCTCATTCTGTGTTGTTTGCCTGAGATTTGGGGGATTCTGAGGAGCTGAAAGAACAAAAGACAAAGTTTAGATTATAACTTACGCTAAAGTATCTTTTAAATGTTGTTTAACCAGAAATATGTAGGTATTGTAAAACACAGATAGTTCTAATCCTCTTCTCTCTCTATTGTTTTACGTCACCATATTTTTCTTTTATCGAAAAATCCTATAACTATTATTTTTCATTCATTTGCAAAGTTTTAAAACCAACCATGCCCCTTTGTTCGTGCTCCTAAAACATTATCTATCCATTACAAGCACGATCAAGCCTACACCTGGTTGTGGACCCTCCCTCCTGCTCATCTCGTGCCCCCAACTGTCCTCCCACCCATTTGGATGAAGCCCATCTGCTGGACTATTTAAACATTTAGTTGTAGATTTAGATAAGCTAATTCTTCTCTTAAAGTTCTGGTACATCGCCTGGTCAACCTGGGAGAGGAGCCCTCCTTCATCTGAACATCCCATAGCTTTCTTCTTTTGTTCCTGAAATCCCTTTTTTTTTTAAGAGTTTTCTTTAACACGAAGGAGGGTGTAAGGGCAGGGATGCCCAGTTTAGTTTAGTCTGTTTAGTTTAGTTTAGCCAATACCTATTGAATTGTATGACTTTATGTTCTTTAGGATTTCATGTTTACTATACAATTAAGGGTATGAAGCCCATTGAGACGACTATGGTTGTAATATTGGGCTATATAAAGAAAATTGAATTAAATCCCCTACATATATCTGGATATGACAATGGCTCAGCATTACAGCATTACTTTGTTCCCCCCTCTGGTTCAGTTAAAGGGTTGTTATTCAGTTCTAATACATATATTAATCTTCTTACCAGTAACTGCAGTCATTTTGATAGGACTGCCTCTGACGTTCTCAAACACAAAGAAGACAGTGAATGTATATTTAGTTCCAGCAGTCAGAGATGTGATTGTGTAAAACATTGGTCCATCTCCATTTGGTCCACTGATGTTTGTTTCTGTTCCATTAAACTCTAAGATGAAGCTGACATTGTTGTTATTTACATTATCCCACTGCAGAGTGATGCTGGTCTCAGTTTGTCCTGATACTCGAAAACTATGATTAGGAACTGAAAAACAAGCAGAAACAGACATTAATTAGAACATAGTGTGTCAAAAATAAAAAAATTTAAATAATGATTTATAGTATGTATATATTAACCTTTTAAAAAACCAAATCAAGATTAAAAATAATCTATGACTAAAAATAATATATTGCTTACAGCCTCGGGTGAATAATACACACAATGTTTTTAAAATTATGTTTTTAACTTTTGCTCTACCATTTGGTTGAGCAGCCAGTAAAAAGTTTAAGAACAAATCCAATGAAATGGTTGTGTAGCTTTTTCTTCTACTTTGTAAAAATACAGTTTTTCTTTAAATGTCAATACAGCAGTATTGAGAGTAGCAGGAAGTAAACAAGTTTGATGATGAATTAGAAAAAATCATTACCTGTACAATATGGATCATAGCATGAATATAGATCAAAAAGTTTGTAGACGTAGAAGTCTCCGTAACAGAGTTTGGCCTTGATGAAAAATGGATAATAATAGTCGCAGCAGTTATCGGTGTCGCTATAACACACAGGCAGTGCTACAGATTGATTGTACTCAGTGGGATGAGGTTCTGCCAGTTTTAAGTAATCCGATATCCCACATGTATCTTCACATGTTTCAGTGATGCGGGCTCTGTTTTGTCCCAAGAAAAAGCTGTACCAGCCTCCTGGAACTATACTTCCACCACAGTGTGTGTTTGCTGGATTATAGTCACTCAGTGCAGTGTAATGCTCACAGGGATCGACACACTGAGCACTTCCATTATTAATGAAGCAGTTCAGGTCAGGAGCACAAAATGTGTCTCCACAAGGAAGATGTCGATGGTCTTTTTTGTTTGCATGTAAGAAATAAAAAGACACGAAATTAGTACATTTAAAGAAGTTAGTTGTTGTACTTAGTAGTGGCCTCAACAGAACTCAACACTAGCAAAACACTAAAGTAAAGGGAAAGAGTCCACCAGCTCTTTGGAACTCTTAACATAAAAACTGAGATTTGTATACAACTCAAATACTACAACTGTCGAGATCATTAACAGTATTTCATATGCACGGTATCCAGTGACGAAGAGGCAACTACAACAAATCAGAGAACAGAATAAAGTATCATGTGCTAATGCAGGAAGTAGATTGTGAAGAGGAAAGAAAAGAGATGCAAAGGACACAAATTAATTCACACACAAGTTATCTTATACTTTACCACTAGATCTGACACCAGTTTAAAAAACAAACAGAGCAAATTTGAATGGAAGATATGGAAGGTAAAATTTGGTAGTGATTATTATGCAGTTTTGAATTTGGTTCATAGGAGCAGACGAGTTAAGTCAGAGGAAGGAAGATGGAGTTTTGATATTGCTGAATGAAATTAATGTAATTTATGAATTTTTTTTTTACCCATAATTCACAGCCAGAGCCTGCCTGAAACCTTTTGGAGAATAAATACTTTTCTATACACTGTACTGTCCGCACTGGATCCAACGACACTCATGACAGAACAATCTGGCCACTCCCATGGATCCAGCGGATACACAACAGGACAACTCCTTTACGCAGCTACAGCAAGCCATCCACTATCAGAATACCCAGCTGACCAGGCATGAACAAATGCTCATGTCCTTAAGGCACAACCACCAAGCAATCGTGGCACAACTGGCACAAATCTCCAACCAGGCTGCCAACCTCACAGTGGCTTTACCTCCACCCACTGCTTCTACTGCTTCCTTACCACTTCCTTATCTCTCTGCACTGGTAGGAGAGATGCACATTCTGGATCCTAAGCCATATGCTGGGGACTTGGGAAGATGTAGAGGGTTTTTACTGCAGTGTTCTCTTGTATTTGATTAGAAACCTGTGACTTATGCCAATGATCATTCCAGAATTGCTGATATTATTGGTCTCCTGGAGGGAAAAGCCTTGGTGTGGGCAGAATCTGGCAATGAAAGACTGGGATTTCATCACTTCTCCTACTCTTCTTTTATCAAGGAGATGAAGGGTTTTGACCATCCCATACGAGGAGGAGACACCATTAAACAACTCATGAGACAGGGTAACCTCAACGTGGCAGATTTTTCTGTGGAGTTCAGAACTGTGGCGGTTGACTGTGGCTGGAATGACGAGGTTCTCCTGAATATTTTGTAATGGTCTTTCTAGCCGTCTTAAGGATGTGTTAGCCAACAAAGATCTACCAGAAACAGTGGATGAATTGATCTCGCTTGCCATTAAGATTGATAATCATCTGAGTGAGTGTGTTAGGGAGTGAGTGACTTTTTTCGCAACTCTCCTCTTCAACCAGAGGAGCCAAAGCAGTTGGGTCAAGCCAGTCTTAGGCTACGTTCACACTGCAGGCTGAAACGACCCAATTCCGATTTTTTTGCCCCTATGCGACCCAATTCCGATCTCTTCATGACAGTCTGAATGACACAGATCCGATCTTTTCAAATGCGACCCAGGCCACTTGGGTATGCCGTCCTGAATCCGAAACGTATCCGATCTTTTCAATTGCGACCGCCGTCTGACCGGCCAGGCCACCTAAATCCGAATCGTACGTCATTGATACGCAACAAACGTCATTATTCTGCGTTGAAATAGGTGGGAACGAGACCACGGTGGACGATGCTGCAGAGACCCGTCAGTGGAAGGGAAGCGAAGTCACGGATTGGATTAATATTTGGGGTTACAGCACTATTCAGGCCAAACTCCAGGGCTCTTATCGCAACCGGGCGGTTTTTGGAAAAAAATTAACAGCTAAATGGCCGAGCGGGGCGTTGAACATTTCTCGCGAGTACTTTTTTTTCTTTCTCCCCTTCCCGACCGTGGTCAGAAGCGTGGGGGACCCAAGGCGGATCCTTCTCCTCCTCCCTGTTCTGACCCTTAGATTCTCCAGGATTCTCCGGAATGGGTTAATAAAGAGTCCATAGCATTTATTCTGGGGGAAACCTTCGTTTATTACCGTTGTCCTTCCTCCGTAACACACAACATGAATGCGCGCACACACTGCCGCCCCCCATTCTCTCCCACTGCACGCGCTCTTTTCCTGTCCCTTACACAAACGCGCGCGGGCCCAATACATTCCACAACAGTAGTTACAGACGATCCCGGCTCCAATGCCTTCTTAAAAATGGGAAGATTGTTATTGTGCTGGCTCCTTTGTGAAAATAAATGTATTAATGAAAAAAGAGCTCCGCTGTTGACAACACTGTTGTTGACATCCATGTTAACGTAAGCTACTTCCGCAAACAACGAGTGACGTCATTCGACGTTGAGTACTCTTCTGCACATGCGGGTCAACTCTGGGTCGTTTCACGGTCACACTGTAGATCACAAAAGTTTGGATTTACTTGGAAATGTGAACAGTCTAGCAAACAATTCAGATTTTTTCAAAAAATCGGAATTGAGCATTAAGCCCTGCAGTGTGAACGTAGACTTACAGAGGAGGAACAGCAGAGGCAGAGAGAAGACGGTGACTGCTTTTACTGTGGAAAGCCTGGGCATACAATCTCAACCTGCTACCTGGATGGTAGTTTACTATATGCCATTACATTGCAGTCTGTTCCCATCAAGCTCACATCTGGCAATCATCATGAGATGATACCTTTCTTTTTTGCCAACTCATCTGATTCTTTTGTGGTGGTGGGACATCCTTGGCTATCACTCTATAACCCTTAAGGCCTGTTCACATCGGGATGAATTTTGCGCGCGATATGCGCAGACGTTTAACGCCTCGTGACTAAACAAAGGGGAACCAATGTGAGTGTGCACACCAACAAGAAAAACGGCACGCGTAAAAGCGTCATTTTTTTTTAAACGCCTCGGGTTCGTTTTTTGGTTTGTCGCACTGCGTCAAAAACTATACGACCAATGAGAATGGTACTTTTGCACACGTGTCTGGAGCTTCTGAAGTTACAGTAAAACACAATTTGGGGGCGCTTAAACACAAAACTGTCTTGCTGAGCACAGAAACGTAATGGCAAAGAAGATATACACCAAGTAGTGTCTACAGTGCCGCGAAGAAATAAGACGAAGAAGTCGAACTCACTGACGGACATTCTAAAATATCCCCCAAAACGCTCATGATACATTTTCAGCTCTTCTACCAGTCGATAAATTTCCCCATGTTCTTCTGTTCTCGTAACTATGGGATGTACCCAAAATCAGCGTCTTTTCCGGCGTCTTTCATCATTCAACAAAACAATAATTTCTTCATCGCTGGAACTGGAACTAGAGCTACTGGTGCTTGAAATATTTCCTGTTTTTCTTTGTATGATTCTGACAAGCGCGTAAATACTTGCTCTCTTCTTCTGAGTGAAAAACGAGTTTAAGAAGCATAAAGCTGCGCAGCGCCACCTAGTGTACAGGGGTATTTCTATTTTACATTAAGCGCCATCTAATGTCAGGGAATGAATTTGCATGTTCACTCGGCTCATCGTCAGCGAAAATCGCTTGGGTGTGAACACAAAAAAACATGTTGAAAAACGCTGGCGGATAACATGCGCTGATATTCGTCCCGGTGTGTAGGGCCCTTCAGATTGATTTGTGAACAAAGAGTGTTCTTAACTGGAGCACAGAGTGTCACAACTCCTGTCTGTGCTTAGCCATGCCCCCAACTACTAACACTACCACCTCTGATCCCCCTAACCTGTCCAAGATGCCATCTGTGTATCATTACCTAAAGGAGGTGTTCAGTGAGGAAAAGGCTCTTTCTCTCCCACCTTACCATTTCACCATTGATCTGCTTCCAGGTGCTCCACAACCCACCTGTTGCCTATACAACCTGTCCAGACCCGAGACTAAGGTGATGGAGAAGCATATCACTGACTTCTTGGCTGCAGGCAATATCAGACCCTCCTCCTCACCGGTTAAGCCGGAATTTGCTTTATTAAAATGAAGGTAAGTTAGATATACAAACGTGGCCTTAGTTCATCAAAAGGAAATAGTCCCTGAGATTTGTTGTTTTTCAGGAAGAATACAGAAAGTGGAAAATGATTCGAATTTGGTGTTAGTAGAGAGGAAGGAACTTTTTATGTAAAGATCAAAGTCACTGTTAATTCATTTTCGAATATGTATGAATGCTCTAAATAAGAAACCATATTTAACATTTGTTAGACATCTTTTGATCACCTTCCAAGCAGGTAAAGTAGATTTTCTTACCGGTAATGACGGTCAGTTGAACTCCACTGCTTCTGGTGTTCTCAAATACAGAGAAAAGAGTGAATGTGTATTTAGTGGCAGGATAGAGAGAAGAGACTGTAAAGACTGTTGGTCCATCAGCATCTGATGTAACAAATATCCTGTCTTGATAATCAGCATCAAGAAAATAACCACTGTATTTTGCCTTACTCCACTGCAGAGTGACACTGGTGTCATTTTTTTCAATTGAACTGAAGATTTCTGCATTTGGAGGAGCTGAAAAAGAAAAACAAGATGAGAGTGAAAGATAAGATTCCGAGATCAGTTCATTAATCACAACAAGTCTTCAGTAGCTAAAAAGATTGGGACAGATTTACAAACTGCTATTAGTAAAGTTAGATCAAGTCTCACCAGTGACTGCATCAATGCTGATTCCACTGCTTCTGACATTTTCAATCACAGAGAAGAGAGTGAATGTGTATTTAGTTGCAGCAGTCAGAGATGACACTGTGTAAGTTACAGAGTCATCTGCAGCTGGAGCACTGATGTTTGTTTCTGTGCCATTAAACAGGAGAACAAAGCTGACACTGTTGTTGACTTTGTTCCACCGTAGAGTGATGCTGGTTTCATCTTGACCAGCTGCTCTGAAGCTGTGCTTTGGAACTGAAACAGAAAGAAACATCTTTAAATGTGTAATAAAAAAATTTACCTGATGCATATTTATGTTAGCTTCATCATAGCCACATTGTATGGAGTCCTATACTGTTCATAATTAAATAAATAAATATTTAATTCAGTAAATAAATATGACCCCATGGAAATACACAATCAACCAATAAATCTCTCATAAATATATAAAAAGATCATGAAATTCTGAAAAACCTGCACACTGATTTTAAATTAGCCATTGTATTATTCAATATATTTCATTTTGCTTTAAAAACCTGTTCATTATTTTAAAAGAGCATTTTAAAATATTCATTTTTAATCATGTTATATTTTATTATAATTCTGTCTTTTTTCAGAAGCTCGTATTTCAAAATCAATATTTTCCAAAGTAGCTTTGTTTTTATTTCATGTTGCTGTTTTTCACAATGGCGTATTTATTTCATGAAGAGCTTTTTCAGCAGAATGGGTCTATCTGTCAATCAGTGAAGGTGGGCGGGATCTAAACCCTTATTGGCTGATCCATGGAAATCGACTCTTATTCCTCGAAACCCGCTCTGACTGCGGTGTTCCAGTCAGAGAGATGACATATTTCAGCGATATCCGCGCGGCTTTGCTGACATTAGAGATCAAATAGAGACAAACAATCTGTCTACTGCAGAAGATGCAAACATCTACGACTCTGTTTTTGTAGTTTGAGGGTTTGTGTGGACCAAAGGAGCTCCGGTCGTCCACGTCTCGAATTCCACGAGAAACACTCCTGACTCTTACGCAATTCACTCAGCTCTCGTTTGCTCTGCAGCTAACAGCTCTGCTGTCTGAGCTCACAGATCCAGTCTGACGTCATCGTGCCTTATGTCGGCTCGCAGGAGGCGAGCTGGCGGACCGACAGAGAGTCGGACCAGACAGCAGTGGACAGGGGAACAAGCCTGCTCGGGCCTCCTGAACCTTATGATATTTTTTCTATTTTCATTGAGACAACGATTATAAATCAGGTCCTCTGTTTTTTTCCCCTCTTGGGGAAAATGTTGAACCTTTCCTGCGAAAGTTTCTCTTTCTGGTTGTAAACGCAGCGGAGATCCGGGGTTTGATTTGGGATCACTTCCCCGTTCTGACCTCTCAGAGCTGGTTATTAAAAGAATCAGTCTCTATACTTTGGATATACTTTTTTATTATTACTTTTCCGGCGAACTGAACAACAGACCCTTAACTTAACTTGCGCTCACACACACACACACTTTTTGCGCTGTGCGCTCTGATTTATACGTAACAGACGTAGTTTGACTGCAGGAGCTGAAGACTCTCTGGGATGATCTCATGAACTCAAACATGGAAACATTGTTGTGGAACTATTCCAAATAAATAAACCTGATCTCTTAACATTCTCCGTGTGCATTGCGCATCCATGCATTTTAAGTGAGATAAACACAGGCAATCGCTCCAAGTGGCTATCAGGCTAAAGCATTAGCTGCTAGCTCCTCCCACACACCATGGTGTGTTTAATGAACTCCAGTTCACAGAAGTTTTGTGAAAGGCCAACAGCCACTCAGCCTAACTTAGGCCACTACTAGATGTTCATGAGAAGATGAAAATTGCAGAGCCGACCACAAAATCACCCGAATTATGCACACTCGCCCAAAGCCACTTTTATCCGCAAATTTAGAACCAAAACTGCCCAATTTCTGGTAACACTGTGGAAGTGTTGAGGTGCATACTCCCCCTAGTGTTGAGGAGTGGGCATCGCGCCGTCACGTTCGCTGAAGCATCTTCGATCGATGTAGTCGGGGTGCTGCTGCTTATGTCTGAGTAAAGGAGTAGCCAATCACAAAAGTGTCTCCGCCTTATCTGGTTTGATTGACAGATAGACCCATTCTGCTGAAAAAGCTCATTATGAAATAAATACGCCATTGTGAAAAACAGCAACATGAAATTAAAACAAAGCTACTTTGGAAAATATTGATTTTGAAATCCAAGGTTCTGAAAAAAGAAGTAGAATTATAATAATATTCAACATGAATAAAATGAATATTTTAAAATGCTTTTTTAAAATAATGAACAGGTTTTTAAAGCAAAATGAAATATATTGAATAATATAATGGCTAATTTAAAATCAGTGTGCAGGTTTTTCACCATTTCATGGTCTTTTTATATATTTATGAGAGATTTATTGGTTGACTGTGTATTTGCATGAGGTCACATTTATTTATTTAATCAAATATTTATTTATTTAATTATGAACAGTATAGGACTCCATAACATTGCTCCAACAGTTTTTTTTAATGTACTCCAAATAGATTGTTAAAAACTGTAGTGTGTCTATAAAGTATATAGCGGTAATTTACTTTACGGTAATTGCAGCAAGTTTAACACTATTGCTAAAACAATAATCCTAACAAAGACGATGATGGGTTGAGTAACAAAACGTTACCTGCACAATATGCAATGTCGCATCCTGGGAGTCTTTGAAGTTTGTAGACATAGAAATCTCCATAGCAGAGTTTGACCTTAATACTGTCTGAGGATGTGTAGGAGCAGCAGTAACTACCATAACTATAACACAAAGGTCGTGTTACAGTTTGATTGTATTGAGTTGGATGAGGTTGTGTCATCTGCAAACGATCATAACTGCTGCATCTGCTGTCTTGTACACAAGTTTCAGGAATCTGAGCGCTGGTTTGTCCCACAAACATGCGATACCAGCCTTCAGGGGAGTAGTATCCTCTACAGTATGAATTTCCATTTATGTTATATTCAGAAAGCCAGTTATCATTCAGTTCAGTGTAATGTTGACAGGCTTCACCACACTGAGCTGTTTCATTGATGATGACACAGTCCTGGTCTGGAGGACAAACGGTCTGTCCACATGAAAAATATGTCTGATCTGTTGTTGTAAGAATGCAACCAATTAAAAGTTATTCACCTTTCAAAGACAGGCCAATAAAATTCATTCTGTGATAAGATCCTATACAATACATGATGAAAAAACACACAAAAACAGAGTTTGTAGAAAACCAGAGGGTTTTGTGGTTTAAATTCTTTTTTAAAGGTCAAAGAATTTAATTTAATGTACCGTAATTTCCGGCCTATTAGCCGCTACTAAAGTCCTGCGCTCACAGCCATGCGGCTTATTCAGTGACGGGACTAATTTATGGATTTAATTGACGCCCGCCATGAACTCTGAGCATGAATTGAATGCGTAATCCAACTCCACGCAACAAGCCATTGGTTTTTCACACCTCCTCACAGCCAAACAGTATGGACTTTCAGGTCTTAGACACAGTCATGGTTCAACAAAAAGACACACATGCCCAGCCGCATCCCAGAATCCTTTGGTGCCATTAGACCCAACATGCACGTGATCGCCTCTACAATATGACACAGCTTTCAAGTTAAAAGCAGCGTGAAAAAATCTACCATCACCAACAGGTTTGGAAAAGCCAGTCAGCTGCGTGACGGAGAGAACAGCGCATGCTCAAGAGTGAATTTACCTCAGAGTCACAGTGACACTAGCCCATCCATTAGCAGCTCCGTAATATACGAGATGATCTTTCAAACGTACGTTTATTATTGTTATGTTATGGTTATTATGAAGCGCCTGTTCGCTCATCATTTTATTTTTAATCTGTGTGGTCAGTGCTTTTTTCTGGCAGAACGAAGCCGGAAATATAGTTAGGTGAAGGCTCACAGGCGCTAACAACATTTAGCCTGGATGAACATGAATCCATGCGGGAAAAACTGCAATCTGCAGCTTGGCTGCACGTAAATATGTGGGAATAACATCAGCCTTTATTTTGTCGGGACACGACTGGAAACACAAATTGACGTGATCATTTTAACGGTTTCTAAGGACTGAGCGGAATTTTGCCTTGAAAAGCTCACACCGCCCCACAGCCTCCGTGTGAGCTGGAGACATGTTCTCCTGCTGGTCGTTCACATAGAGCTGCGGGGCCGATGGCAGTCTGATGGCTCCCACACGTAAACAACGCATCCGCCCCTCATACACAAAATGTACAGTATTAAGTCTGATTGCTCTGCACAGACACGATTTGCCCCGTCCACCGGCGCAATGGGGACGAAGCGCTTCTCCCTGCAGAAGATAGGAAGGGGAGACAAGGAGCGCGCGGCGCGGAGCGCAGAGGCGTCCGTGGAGCAACAGTGTTTGTTGAGGAAGGAAACTTCTGACGCACGCGCCGCGCTGAGGCGCGCGTATCGCGCTGAGGCGCGCGCTTTTCAGTCGCCGCTGCTTTATTTTACTGGTGTGTTTTTTTAACCAGCCCCGTTACCACCATAATGCTGCCGCAACACAAGCGGAAGGAGAGCTGTTCTTCCGTTCGCCCCCCCATCCACTGCTGCTTCTTGCTTATTCTTTAAACACTGACAACAGCGTGGCGAGCCGGGTTAGACCCGCCTTTAGCCCCTAAGACTCATGGGAAATGGGGAATCGCGGATGTAAATTTCCTCATCATAACTGAGGGACGTAATGTTGATTATATGGTTACTGTTTGTATTTTATGTATGATACCTAGATTGTCAATAAGTAAAAAAAAAAAAAAAAAAAAAAAAAAACCATAACTGAGGAACTTGTGAACAGAATAGAGTTCCATGCTGTTTGGCAGATGTAGGTGTACTCAAACACTTGAGTCTAATGCAAGGCTTTCCCCTCCCACTGTGTGCTAATGACTTGCATACAGCCTGGGATTCAGGTTGTGATTTGACCGTCTTACATGCTGCATAATGCATGCGTCTTGTACTCTAACACAGTTTGTGAATGTACAAAAGAAGTTAAACAAGTGAATATGAAAGGGCGTAGCTTGTTCTCGGGTGCGCTCTATAACCCGGAAATTACGGTAATCACTTTTGTCACGCCTTGAAGTTGAGTCATTAAACTTGAACTTAAAATCTTCTTTCTTAAAAAGTTTTAGCACTCATATAAGTAGCTTAATCACTCGAGATGCCATGAGTCAACTTCAACACGCCATCTGGATAAAAGGGAACCTTCATTTACTTTATGAATCAGGATTTAAATCCTTGAGGGGAAAATTAAACAATTTGCAAGCAACACTAATAAATTACTTAATGCATCAATAACATTTATACATATTTTATATTTACTTACTGTAACTTATCTTTAAAGCTATATATGACTATGCTTCCCTCCACTCTCTTTCAAACAATCTATGATTTGATGACTAACTAGATTTTCAATTCCTTTAAAAAAAATTGTATCTGATTGCTGAAAATAATTAAGATTTTAAGCATTTTAAAGCTGTTGCTATCAAAAGCCAAAAATACACTTTATCATATGGATGCACCTTTAGGTTTCAAGAACCTAGTGACATAGCTGTGCAAATGCTCTTTAAATCACCACTAGGTGGCCTAAAAACCTTTTCAAAAATTTTGTATATTATACATGACCATTAATGAGACCAAAATGTCAAAGTTTAATCTCTTAACTAAAGTAGTTTTAGAAAATTAAAAAAAAAAAAAAAACTTATTTAATAGTTTCACAAATCAGTCAGGGGAGCTCATTAAGCTTCCAAGAGGACACATTTAGAAGAAACAGGTACATCACTCATGGATTGAATAATCAAGGGTAATTGCTTAGTCTCCAGATTTCATTTATAACATTTGTTCTATCCTAGGCACTTTAACGTTGGGAGTTGGGTCATCTAGACCCACTAGACTAGACAGTGCTCTGAACCTTTTTTCTTCAATGATTTGTGATCTTCACTGGTGTCCATGGATTACATGAAATCTTACCACCTTTATCCACCTTTGTCATGGTAGGGAGAACACGTCAATGTAAGGGTGGGGTCATCTAAGATAGCACAAGGGTTAAAAAGCTTTTTATAGCTTTTATAAGTGATTTACATGGGTTAGTTAATTTTTGGAAGCTTCTTTAGTTTTTGAATGGCTTTTTTATAGTGTTATAGGTTTTTTAAACTTTAAAAGCTGTTTGCTGGTTTTTAGACGTCTCCAAAAAGTTTCACCAGCTTTTGCAGTTACCAGTAGGTTCCCTTTAGAAAAAGACAAGGGCACTTCAATAGCAGTTTTGAGGAATCATGGGTAATTAACTAGGTCTCATTTGTTTTGATTTTTAAATTGCTTTTAATGGCTTTCAACAGTTAATTAAAAAGCTTTTAAAATAAATTTATTATTAACAGCTTTTGAAAAGTTATTTCTATGATTTATTTCAGTGTCATTTATATCATTGAAAGATATTTTAGATTTTTTTATATCGTTTGGTAGTTTTTAATAACTGCTTTTTGTTGCCTTTAAAAGTTTTAATAGGCAATTATTATTAACCAAAGACTTTATAGTTTATAATAGCTACACCATCTTTCAAATCTTCTAGTAGGTTCTGTTTAGAAGAAACATGCACTTAACACAAGCTTTTGAGGAATCATGGGTAATTCCTATTCCTATTTCCTCTGGGAATTAAAAAAAACAAAAACAAAACTATATTAGCTTTTAGTACCAAAAGTAATAGTACGCTTATCACAATGGAGCTTTACAAAGTACTTTTGATTGCATCTTGATAGCTACTTTCGCAAAGTGCGCCAAAAATCCTACAATAATCAAGTTGTTGGATAACACTCTGATTGCTTTCAGCAATCAGACTATTCTGTTTGGTACGACTTGTATGGATGTAAAACTATGTTGATTATATTGTTTGTGCATTATTCTTGCTTTGATTGCTTAAAATGAACTATTTCCATCTCCAATTCAATAAACACATTTTCTCAATGCAAATGTTTAAAGTGAAAGAACTTACCAGTTAAAGCTTGAAGCTGAACTCCACCACTTCTGGCGTTTTCAAACACAGAGAAAAGAGTAAAAGTGTATTCAGTGTTTGCACTGAGAGAAGAAACTGTATAAGTTATTGGTCCATCTCCATCTGATGCAGAAATATTCTTCCATCCTTGATTATACTGGAGAACATAGCTGGCAAAGTTCACTTTACTCCATTGCAAAGTGACGCTTCTGTCAGTTTTTTTCACAACTTTAAAAATGTCCACATTTTGAGGAGCTGAAACAAAATGAAAAAGACAGTAAAGATTTTTTAAATTCCAGACATTAGTTTAAAAATTCAAATTCTTATGCTGTGAAAAATAGCATTTTATTTTATGCTTACAATAGTTTCTATTTACTTATGAAAACATGAAAGCAACAGATATTCAATCTTTAAAAGTGGACATATAATCTCTGACAACACTCTGCACTATAGAGTGAACCATCGCAATGGGACATTTAAAGTTTGATCTGCCCACCTCAACATCATGTTAAAAATGGCCATTGGGTGAGTAAAATAAAGGCCAAAGCTCTGTTGGGTCCACCAATAGGTTTCCACATCTTGCTAAATATGCAAAATCTTAGACTTCAGTTTTACACCCTTAGATTAGCCGTCTAGCAATAAAACATTCAAGGGACTGTACCATGCTATTCTTAAGCCCTTTAAAGTAAAATATATCCATGTATATGATAATATATTACCTTTGCCATACAAAAGAATATGTTTTTTATTAAATTGTTATTTTTGCAAACTATTTTCTTACCCGGAAGTAAGACGAACGGATCTCTGATACACCACCGCCTTTCAGTACTTGTAGGTACTGCCCATTATATGACGTCAAACCTAAATTTGGCCTTGGCAGCGAGTCTGTGCTTTTCCCACAAAAACAAACAACATCTAAACGTTTGCAAAGATGAATGTGCATAAGAAAGGAAAGTTTTTTAGCCGATCACCACCAGCTCCATGGAAAAAGTGATTGTTTGTATTAGCCTGGGTGCAGAGCTGGCAGCACACACTTTTCTTTAAAGGGGCTGTTCAATGGTCTACGTCAACTTCTAATAACCAGCTCATTTTCTATCATGGGTTAGGAGGGGCTGGTGCTCAGAGAACAGGTTTTCAGAGGAATACTTAGAAGTGTGTTAATGGTTTAAAATTCTACTTTGAGGTTGTTGGTTTTTTTTTGTGAGAACCAAACATAATAATACACTTAAAGGCTAAAAAAAATGATTGTGAATGCTACAGGCTATTTAATAAAAACTGACATCAGGCTAAATATGTCTTTTTTTAGGTATATCGACTTTTAAAATGGAAATCATAAGTATAAATTTCTTTTTTCTTACACCGACTCCTAGTTATGTTATGAGGAACTGCAACCTCTGAATGTTATTTGGGAATGCAGGGCAGAAGCTTGCTTGTAGCCCACAGTTTTGGTTTTCTAAAAATTGTTCTTTCAATTATTCTATAATATGAATAATATCTGCTTTATAGAGTAGTTTGTTTTAGAGTAGATGTGTTTTAGAGCAGCCAACGTTTTCTGCAATAAATGCTCACTTAAAGCCTAGTATTAAAAAATATTTTTCAATGTTTACTGCAAAAAAGAAAGAGAAATGGGAAATGGTCTTTTTTTAAAGTTAAACTGTTTTCAGTATTTTTTTTTAGCAGGTTTCTTCTTATAGGTGCATGGTCCCATTGGTGAACTCAAAAATCTGATTAATATTTTTTTGTCCTGCTCAAGGAGCTTTTATCTGAATGTTGTTAAACTGGGGGAGGAAGACTTTTTAAGTTTAAAGTTCTATGGATGACATCACAAATAACCACTTTAGTGTATATGTTTCTGTATTTCTTACATTGTTCTTTGTTCATATGTGGTGCTAAAAAGGTATGTATTAAACATAACTGTTGCAGATGCAACTGCACTTTATACCAATAAGTGTATTATCTTGACTTATCTCACCAGTCACTGCATCAATGCTGATTCCATTGCTTGTGACATTCTCAAACACAGAGAAGAGTGTGAATGAGTATTTAGTTGCAGGAGTCAGAGATGACACTGTGTAAGTTGCTGGTTCACTTCCAGCTGGAGCACTGATGTTTAAATCTGTTCCATTAAACTGCAGAACAAAGCTGACACTGTTGTTCACTGGATTCCACAGCAGAGTGATGCTGGTGTCATTCTGTCCTGATGATCTGAAGCCATGAGAAGGAACTGAAACAGGAAAAATCCCAAAACGTTTAATTTTTTAAGACTTTTTTGCTGAGTTTGTTTTGTCTTTTTTAGATAGAAAAATCATAATGATATATGTTTTATCTCTATTTGGTATGCAATCTTGTAATAAATGTTTTATAGGCAAGAGGAGTATATATAAATCAATAGCTGAGTTAGAAATCTAAATGAAACCCAAATTTGGAAAGATTATGAAGATTTACCTGCGCAATATGAAATGTCACATCCAGGCAATCTTGGAAGTTTGTACACATAAAAGTCTCCATAGCAGAGTCTTGCCATGATGCTGTTATAGTAATAGGAGTAGTAGCAGTTACTATCCCTTGCAATATTAATAGAGAGAGTTACAGTTTCATTGTAGCGAACAGGATGAGGTGTTGTCAACCAAATACGATAAGAGCTACATCTGCTTTCTTGAACACACGTTTCTGGAATTTGAGCACTGCTTTGTCCCACAAACATGCGATACCAATCGGGTGAGTAATAATTTCCAGCACAGTATGAGTTTCCATTGACGTTGTAGTCAGACAGCCAGTCATCATTTAGAACAGTGTAGTGCTGACAGCCATCCAGACATTGGAAAGTTCCATTGACATTGATGCAGACGTGGTCAGAAGGACAAAACCCCTGTCCACAGGGCAGATGCTGGTGGTCTATATTTAAATAAACATGAAAAAGGAAAATAAAAAGTATTAGAAAATGAAAACGTGCTTCAAAATTTTTTGCAGTGCTGCAAAAAAATCGAAAAATGAACAATCCAACTGAATAACCTAAATTTATCAAATCAGTGCATGTTTCAGTTTCTGTATGAAAACAGTCAAACTCTAAAAACTTCTTACCAGTAAAAACTCTCAGTGGTACTCCAGTACTTCTGGCATTCTCAAACACAGAGTAAAGAGTACACATGTATTCAGTAGCAGGATTGAGTGA
>CM074495.1:27664286-27690116 GCA_037389245.1 Oryzias sinensis | reverse complement strand
AACACAAATAGAACAAATATGTATGACAGGAACAATAGTCATAACAACAACAATGTCAGGGGATGGTACATGTATTACCAAAAGATTACAGATGCTATGCATTGAAAATATTAAGAGACAGACAGTTTTCATAAATATGTATGGCCTTTTTGTTTAAACTATTAGAAATAGTATGTAAATAAGATTCTAATTCTTTAATTATTAAAGGGAAAAAAAGTTGTGATGAAGAACATTTTGATTTGTGAATATGAAATTTACCAAATATTATAATTAGATTAATTGCCAATTTTACGTTTGATCTTATATTCTTTTCGTGTAGGCCAAATATGATATGTTCAAATTTTATCTGATATTGTGAGTCTAATTTATAATTTATAAAACGTGCACAATCTTTCCAAAGTTTTTTAGCTGTATTACAGTTCCAAAATAGGTGACTGATTGTTTCTGGGTGTTCTTTACAAAAGGCACAGTTGGGGTCAATAGTCTTCTTATATCTGAGCATGTATTGATTAGTGGGATAGATTCTATGTAGGAGTTTGTAGGAGACGTCTCTCATCTTGTTATTAATTAATAATTTCTGATGCAGGGTCCAAACATTTTTCCAGGGCAAGTCAGGAATAAATTTTCTCCAATAAAAAACAGCAGAGGGAACAGAAATTACATTTTGCTGAAATAGGGCACGTATGATCTTGTTATTTTTTCTGGCACAGTTGAAACAGGATTTTCCAATAGTTGTGTCACTTAGAGATATGAAGGGAATATTTGTATCAAGTACAGTATTTTTAAAGAGTTCACAGATTTCATTAGTGACAGCATCAAAAACAATGGCATACTCTTTAGGAGGAACAGCAAGGTTGTATTTAAGGTTAAATTCCTCATATCTAAGTAATTGACCATTGTGGTTAAAGAGCTGACCCACCAGTAGGATATTATTGTCAAACCAATTATTGTAAAATAAAGATTTGTTCTTGTAAAGGATATATCTGTTATTCCAAATAAAAAACTTATGAGGGGAAAAGTTGTGTTTATAGATAAGTGCCCATGAAAGAAGAGTTTGTCTGTGAAAAGCAGAGAGTTTCACTGGGATTTTGTCGATATTATAATGACAAAGCAGAAGAAAATGGAGACCACCTACTTTAGCAAACATGTGATGAGGGAAAATATTCCAAATGGAGAGTGGATTTTTTAAATATGACTTAATCCAATTTATTTTAAAAGTATTATTTAAAGTAGTAAAATCAAGAAAATTTAGGCCTCCTTTTTCATAGGAGTTCATTAATACAGATTTTTTAAATAATGAATACGGTTTTTCCAGATGAAGTTTAGCAGCATTTGATCAATAGATTTAAGAGTCTGATTGTCCAGGTGCAGAGAAAGAGCGGAGTAAGTTAGTCTAGAAATCCCTTCTGCTTTGGAGAGTAAAATCCTTCCTCTCAGACTCAGGTCTCTCTGAAGCCATTGGTTAAAACGTTTCTTGGCTTTATCAATGAGGGGGGTGAAATTTAATGAGCATCTTTCTAAATTATTTTTGGAAATAATAATGCCTAAATATGTTATATTTTCTTTTACAGGAATGTTGCAGATGGATTCTAAAGCACAATCTTTAACAGGAAGAAGTTCACATTTGTTTAGATTGAGACGTAGACCTGAGACATCAGAGAAAGACTGAATAAGGTTCAGAGCACAGGAGACTTGACTGCTGTCTCTTAAGAAAAGAGTAGTGTCATCAGCTAGCTGACTAATTAAAATTTCTTTATTAAGAACTGAGATGCCTTTTAACTTATGAATAGTAATATAATCAGCAAGAGTTTGGGTAACTAGAAGAAAAAGATACGGTGAAATAGGACACCCCTGTCTGATTCCTCTATTAAGATTGAATCTAGGGGAGGTGCCATTTTTTAGTTTGACAGAACAATTAGCATTAATATACAGAGTTTTAACTGTATTACAGAAGAAAGGGCCAAAACCAAATTTATGAAGACAGCTGAAGATAAAATGATGATTAACAGAGTCAAACGCTTTGTAAAAGTCTAAAAAAAGTATAAAACTGTCATCAGATATCAGGTCTGAGTAATCTAAAATATCAAGAACAAGACGAATGTTATTGGAGATGTGTCTGTTTTGTATGAATCCTGATTGTGTCTCTGCAATAACTGAGTTTAGAACAGATTTAAGTCTTTTTGCAAAGACAGATGCAAGAATCTTGTAGTCATTATTTAATAGACATATGGGACGCCAGTTGTCAATGAGAAGTACATTTTTTTTTGGGTTTGGGTATCAGAGTAAGAACACCTTGATTTAATGTTGGAGGAAGGATACCTTTTTCTATGCTCTCAATAAATACCTGTGTTAGAAAGGGGGTAATTTTATCACTAATTTGTTTATAAAATTCTCCCGTTAAGCCATCTGATCCAGAAGATTTGTTATTCTTAAGGTGGTTAATAGAGAAAAGTACTTCATTTTCTGAAAGAGGAGAATCACAGAAATCCCGTTCGGAGGCCTGTATTTGTTGTAGATTATAGTTCAAGAAGTGATCAGGATCTTCGCTGGGTTCAAAGGCATATAGTTTACTGTAGAACAGGTTAACGTAATTTGCAATCATTTTGGGATCAGAGGTAATCTGGCCTTCAATGTTTAATTGCTGTAGTGTATTTGTCTTGGCACGACGTTTCTCCAATTGAAAAAAATAAGAGGAATTTTTTTCACCCTCTTCTAACCATTTCAGCCTTGATCTTACAAAGGCTCCTTCAGCTCTGTTCTTATAAATATTGTTTAATTCTTTTTGTAATAATGCCAAATTTATTTTATCATCATCTGATAACTCTGCAGGATTTCTTTCTGAAATTGTCATAATGTCATTGATAATTTGGCTTTCTTTAGCCTTTTTAGTTTTATTTAGTTCTGAACTAAGCTTTCTAAAAAATTTAGTGATTTCAAATTTAAAAAGTTCCCAGTTTTTACTGTAACAGTTTTCTTCTTTTGCTAGATTATAAAAGTAAGAGATGGCTTCAGAAACCTTTTGTTGTACTATGTCTAGCTTAAGCAGTGAGTTATTTAACATCCAGTATGCATTCTTATTTTGGGATCTAGTTTCGGATAATTTAATAGAAATGTAAATTGCTTTATGATCTGTTAGTGGAGAAGGAAGAATATTTACTTCAATATCATCTGCACCTAGACAATCAGACACCAGCCAGAAATCTATGCGAGATTGTTTGGATCCATCATTATTACTCCAAGTGAAAACACAATCTGATGGGAATTTTTCTCTCCAGACATCTTTCAAGTTATATCTCTGCATGAATGAATGTAAGGGACTATCAGAAGAAAGAGCACGTGGGGGCCATCTGTCCAGCTGATTATTTAAAGCTATATTAAAATCCCCTCCTATTATAATAATTGCATCAGGAAATTTGTTTAGACCAAAAATTACATCATTTTCAATCAAAGAAAGGAGCTCAACGTTTTCAAGTTTGGAGTTGTAACCATATATGTTAATACTGGTAGAATGTGATTCTTGAAAGAAAAAAAAGTCTGTTTTCAATAGTTTAGCGAATAGAAACAGCGCTTTACGTTTTATGGCATTTCTTAATCCCCTGACATTTAAAGAACCTAAAGATAAAGACAGGATTTAAAATAAAAAAAGAGAAAAAATAAATCTGAGTAAATAGGAGTGTTGTTAAGATAAGATAAGATAAGATAAAGATACTTTATTGATCCCAGCTTGGGAAATTCAGTTGTTGCAGCGTCGGCGTTAGGCTCAAGATACAAACTTACACACAATAGATGACAGAGAACAAACAATCAATAGGAAAGAAACATCAGTGAATTAGCACAGTCGTATTGCATGCCACATCAGGAGAGAGAAAATAGACGGACCATAAATGACTTTATCTATTGCACATGGATGACAAGTTATAGAGTCCAATGGAGTGAGGAATGAAAGATCTCCTGAAGCGGTTTGTGTGACAGCGAAGCTGCCTTAGTCTGTTGGAGAAGGAGCTCCGCTGACCATCCAGTACAGGATGGAGAGGATGCTCAGGATTATCCATGATGGATACCAGTTTATTTAAAGTCCTCCTCTCCATCACAGATTCAAACGTGTCCATTTTGCAACCAATTACAGAGCCAGCTCTTCGGATCAGTTTGTTCAGTCTATTGCTGTCCCTAGCAGTTATGCTGCCCCCCCAGCAGACCACCGAGAAGAACAGAGTGCTGGCCACAACAGACTGGTAGAATATTTCAAGCATCTTGCTGCACACGTTGAAGGACCTCAGCCTCCTCAGAAAGTGGAGTCTGCTGCTGGCCTTCTTATACACAGCAGTGCTGTTGCTCTTCCAGCTCAGTCTGTTGTCGATGATTACTCCCAAGTACTTGTACTCCTCTACCTCTGCCACCTCTCTGCCAAGGATGCTGAGAGGCTGGGAAGCTGGTGGTTTCTTCCTGAAGTCCATCACCATCTCTCTGGTCTTTTCCACATTCAGCTGCAGGTTGTTTTCTCCAGACCATCTCACAAATTCATCCACAAGATCCCTGTACCCTGTACTTGTTACTTTCAATCTGTGCGCCAAATTGCACGTAAAGTGGGGGAAAAAATTTTTTAAATAACCTTTACGCCACTTTGAAGAATTAAATTAAAGTATACAAAAAAAAAGTGCAAATATATCTCACATTCAGAACTTGCTTTAGCTGCCAACCTGGATTTAAGACAAATAAAAACTTATTGTAACATCTCAATGTAATTAACTGTAAACATGGCTTAAAGAAATAAACGGCAGAACACGTGAGATCAGAACAGAATGAGTGTTTTCCTCAAGGCTTTAACAGCAAAAGCTGGTCAGGATGCAGTCATTTCTGAGGGTCTGAGTTCTCAGGAAGACCCACTTCTTTACCGTTAATATAAGCTCGGGCCCCCACGTAGTAGGCGATTTTTCCTTCTTTTCTTGCTGCTTGTATTAAGGGCCAAAGCGCTGCTCTGGTGTCCCGGTCCGCTGGGCACAGGTCCTCCGTGAAGCGGAGATGACGCTCCTTCAGGATGGGATTGTTTTTTGCGGCTTTCCACACGGCATCTCTGTAGGTTCTGGATGAAAACTGGAGAATGATCCCTCTGGGCTTCCTCTCGTTTTCTTTCAGCTTTCCCAAACGGTGCACAGTGTCAATCACATCTGGAAGTTTCTGTTTGCCCTCCGGGAAAATCCTTTGACAAATGTTGATGGTTTCTCTTCTCACATCTTCTCTGGACACTGTTTCCGGTACTCCATATAATTTTAAATTCCAGCGTCTTGAGTAGCGTTCAGACTCCAGGAGTCTTTCCTGCAGCCGCAGAACAGTAGCCTCATCTCTGTTTGTTTTCTTTTCAACTATGTCCATTCTTGTCTTTACATCTTTTATTTCTTCAAAAGCAAAGTCAACGGATTTTTTTAGGCCCTCAATTTTGAGCGAATTGTCATTGATTAATTTCTCCATGGCGTCAAAGCGGATGTTAATCAGGCTTGAAAGAACATCAATAACATCGTTGTTACCAGCGCTGCTGCTTCTCCCCTCACCTTGCGGTGTTGCCAGTAATGCTTTTTTTAAAGCTGGTTCTTTACATGGGGTCCCTTCAGCTGAAATAGGCAGGGCTGGAAAATCTTCTTCATCCGGGATGATCATGTCTTGTTCAGGATTTGTCTTCGGAGTATAGTCGTGTCCTGCACCACTAACGGCACCGCTGCTGTTAGTGTTGTTAGCCATGGCTTTGCTCTCCTTAGAGGTTCTTTTCCGCTCTCGAGATGGCATTGGACAGCAAAATTGTTTCCTTTTTGGTTATAACAGCAAGAAATGTGCAAGTAGCGTTCAATTAGTAGTTTTCCGCAGTATTTTTCAAAGTTAGGCGCAACAGGTTGAAAAGTAGCATCTGCTCAAGCCGCCATCTTGTCCAGCTTTCGGCCGGGAAACTGTCTCATTCACTGTTTTACTTCCACCATCTTGAATCTCACACCTATTTCACAAATCCCGCGAGACTTCACAACAGAACAGGTAGGTATCTTAGCTAATCACAGTGACACCTAGTGGTCGGAATATTACATCCCCCTTAAACTAAAAAAAATAATGCACTGCTTTATCATGTAAACTTTGACAAGACTTAGTTTGACTCAAAATAATAATAACTAAACTTAGCTGCTTGTCATCCATTCTAGGTAACATAAAATAATGAGAACATTTTCCTTTACCTTTGACAAATATTTAAACATCTTACATATCAAAAACTTGTTTTGGTTTAACAACCCGTCCAGACTTTGTGACATACATAGGCAGTTGATCATTTGGCAAAGTGTCCTTCTCTTTGCTTTGGGGTTCGGCAGGTGTTGGCTGATTAATCTTCGGCTCCTTCACACTGAGGTCAGGCTGCTGAACTTCTTCTGCGATCTGGACTTCTTTGCTATCAGAGTGTCTCTCTCTCAGATGACGCCTGTTTCGTCTTAACGTTTGTCCTTCAGCAGTTATGATGTGATAACTTCTGTTTCTATTTGCTGGTTGGGTGACTGTTGCTGGTTTCCAGGAACCATCTTCTTGTTGGTAAGAAATGGGTGTACCTGCAGATAGTGGGGTGAGAGGTTTAGCACATTTGTTAAAGAATGTCTGCTGACGCTGCTGGCAAACTTCTCTCTTAAAGCGCACACTTTCCTGACAGGTAACTTGTGGCTTCAGCTGCTCAGGTGTGTTGGGAAGTATTGAACGTAGTCTGCGGCTCATGAGTAGCTGTGCTGGTGAGTGAAGGTTGTCAACTGGGGTATTTCTGTATTCAATTAATCTTAGATATGAGTCTTTTCCTTCTGCTCTTGCTTTGTCCAATATGCGTTTTGCAGTTTGGACGGTCTTTTCTGCAAGTCCGTTGCTCTGTGGATAGTGGGGGCTGGTCATGGTGTGTGTGAATCCCCATATCTCTGCAAATTGATTAAATTCTTTTGATCTGTAGCATGGTCCATTGTCACTTAAGACGATTTCTGGAATTCCATGTCCTGCCATTGCTGCTTTGAGTTTGGCAATTACAGCTGCTGAGGTACAACTGAAAAGTCTTTCCAACTAAAAATACCTGCTTAAGTAGTCGACTATGACAATGTAGTCTCTTGAGTTCCAACTAAACAAGTCAGTCCCTATCACTTGCCATGGTCTTTCAGGTATAGCATGTGACATTAAAGGTTCTCTGGGGTATGAGCTGCGGCGCTATTGGCATATGTGACATGTCATAACTGCGTCTTCGATTTGTTTACCCATTTGGGGCCAAAACAAAATGTCTCTTGCTCTACTTTTGCTCTTTTCGATTCCCATGTGACTTGAATGGATACGATCAGTCATGGCTTTTCTCAGTGCCTGTGGAATTATTATTTTGTCGCCTTTAAATAAAATTCCATCAAACTCAGCGATCTCATCTTTGTAGTTCCAGTATTCCTGAATTTTGTGTGGGCATGATGATCTTGTTTCTGGCCAGCCATCTTTTTTAGAGTGGTGAGCTGTGGATCCTTGGAAGTGACCTCTTTGATCTCCGTTAGTCTTTTGTCACTGACTGAAATGTTGCTCATGACTGCATGCACCTGGGCTTCCATTCCCTCGTTTAATGTTTGGTCCATATATGGAATAGCTTTGCGAGACAACGTATCAGCAACTGGTATGTCTTTTCCAGGTAGGTGGGTTATGCTGATGTCATATCTCCGGAGCTTTAAAATCATTCTCTGTAGACGTGGTGGAGCAGCAGCGAGGGGTTTCTTTATGATTGACTCCAAGGGCTTGTGGTCTGATTCTACAACGACTTTTCTTCCATCAATGTACTCATGAAAGCGCTTGCAGCCGAAAAGCACTGCATATAGTTCTTTTTCGATCTGAGCATAGTTTTGTTCTGTCTTGTTGAGAGATTTTGATGCGTAGGCAACTGGTTTGCCCTCCTGAAGCATAACTGCACCTAGTCCACTTTTAGAAGCATCAACTTGGAGACGTAACTCTTTCTGGGGATCGAAATAAGCTAGAACTGGACCTGGCTCCTGTGTTATCAGGTCTTTTATTCGCTGAAATGCTCTGTCTTGAGCTGCATCCCATTTAAAATCATTGTCCTCTTTCAGCAGTTGTTGCAGTGGTGCATTAACTGCATTCCCCTGGAAACACTCCTATGCCCTGAAACACATCTTTAAACTCCTCCAAGATGTTTTGCGAATCTGTGTCGATCTTTTCCTTTGTTACTGCCATCACGATTTTGATCAGGTTTAAATCTCTGTCGGCTTTCATTGCCAAAACTGGTGGGGAACTTGTGTCAACAACATGGAAATCCAGCGTCAGTGATTGGTCCTTGTGGTTACATCTTAATTTGCATGTACCATCCACATTTAGGGAGTGTCCACCGTAGTCTGTAAGTCTGTGGTTTGCCAGTCGCAACATGACATTATGAAATCATGTTTGAAAAAGGTTTGCTGGAATTGTGTTGACTTGTGCCCCAGTATCTACTTTAAATCTAACTTTGCGAGCTGGTGAGCCAAACTCCAAATCTGCGTAGGCTTGTTCGTTACTTTGGCCTTCATTTTCGATTGTTATGCTGTCAATGTAAAGTTCTGTCTCTTCATCACTTGACTGATGACTGTTCTTACTTTCTCCCACTGAATGTAACATCTTGTGGCGAGGTTTAGGCTGGAAAGGAATTTTCGCTGTGCAGGCCTTTGCAAAGTGATTAAACATTTTGCACTTTATGCATTGCTTTCCTTTCGCTGGGCACGTGTCTTTTTGGCTGTTATGCCGTGCGCACTGGCTGCATATCTTGTAGGCACCTGTCTCATCTTTATGCCTTACAGCATTCTGGGGTGTAGCAGATCTGTACTGCTTTCTGGAGACTGCATGAAGCGTGTCCTGGTGACTGTGCTCTTTGGCACTTCCCTTTGGCTTTAACTTCTGCTTTGCAAGCTCATGGGATCGTGCTATGTCGATAGCTTTTTCCAAAGTGAGCTCCACCCCTTGGCTGAGAAGCTTTTTGCGCACAGAAGGAGAGTTTGAGCCAAAAACGATGCGATCACAAACCATTTAATCACTGTTAAGGTAGCCACAGTCCTTAACTAATAACTTCAATTCAGTGACAAGCTGCTCAAAAGTCTCATGTTCACCCTGCATCTGTTGGTGGAATTTGTACCTGGCGTATATAGGGTTAGCCTTCGGTGTGACATATTCAGTGTACTTGTCATAGTACATCTGTAGCTTTTTAGCTTCATCTGCTGTTAGGTTCCACGTGTTACAAACATCACGTCCTTTTTCTCCAACACATAATAGTAGATAGCTGCACTTATCTGCCTCATCCTTTTCACGTAGCGGTCCGGTGAACATCAGCTCTGCATGCTGTCGGAATTTCCTCCATGCTTCTGGAAGGTTCGAGCAATCCCAGTCCATCCTTGGGATAGGAACGCCGTAGGACTCCATTTGTAGACAGGGTTGACAGAAAATCCGCTATTCTGACACCATGTAATGTTTTTTCTTAAAGAACTTTGATTTAAATTGAATGAATCACAAACTGTCTCATTCACTGTTTTACTTCCACCATCTTGAATCTCACACCTATTTCACAAATCCCGCGAGACTTCACAACAGAACAGGTAGGTATCTTAGCTAATCACAGTGACACCTAGTGGTCTGAATATTACATTTTATTTGTGGAGTTTTGCTGGTAAACCGAGTGTGGGAGCTCCAGACTTAGCGTGTCTCCTCTATGACATCCTACCGGAAGTCGACACTTTGGATTTTAGTTGAACATTTGGAGATGTTTGACAAAACTAAAAATATATGTTCTATTATATTCCACCACTAACTGATATTCAAAAAATATATAGTTTAACATTTTACATGGAGTTTAGTCACTGTATTCATTTGAAGTCTTCCTAACACAAAGTTTATATCATACATTTTAGATAAATTTTAGATGGTATTCTTAATAATAAAAAGTGCATTAGCTAAATGTTTAATTTATTTAAAACATTAAATAATTCTTGCTTGGCCATATTATTTAGTGGAAAAGAACACAGGTAAGTCCGTCACAACTGCCTCATTGAGGCAAAACATGGTTGAAAATGGCACACAAGAATGATCTTATATAGAAAAAAAATTGTACAGGACATAAGTTTGACATGAAAAACCAGTGTCTCAGTATTTTTTGTAAACTGTTATTTTCTTATCAAACATAAAACTACATTTTTTATTTTTTAAAGTTTTTTTCTCTTCTTTTACTATCAGCTCCTCAAAATGTAGAGTACTTGAAAGTACTTGGAAAAACTGATACCAGCATCAGTCTGCAGTGGAGTGAGGTCACCAATGCCAGCTACATCCTGCAGTTTAACAGTGAATTAAGGACAATTCCTGCATCAGGAGATGGACCAGTAACTTACACAGTGGTGTCTCTCAATGCAGCAACGGAATACTTATTTACTCTTTTTACTGTGTTTGAGAACACTACTAGCTCTGGAGTACAACTAAGAGTTGTTACTGGTAAGTGATTTTTTTTTTCCTTAATCTTTAAAGGGAAATTAATAAAGTATATACACAACCTTTCCAAAACGTTAGAATATCATAGAAAAGTTTATTGATTTCCATAACTCCTTTGAAAAATTAATTTCAAGGAATATTTATTCAGTTTTGTGGTCTCGTGTCCTCCATTCTCCTCTTAATAGTACCCCCATACATTTTCGGTTCCCCATACATTTAGGTTCAGCTGGTTGACAGGACAATCAAGCACTTTGATGGCATGAAATACCCTTTAAATATAAATACCCTTTACTTAAAAATAAAAATGTAGTTTCTTCAGTAAAACTCTGACAATTTCAAAAACACATAAAATACAAAATACTTCAACTGAATGTCCACAGTGGGGCCCCAAATCTATGTTCTATAATTTTTATTTTTAGTGAAAGAATAAAAATGAATACACTTTTTCAATATTCATTTTTCTTTAAAAAGGTCCGTATACAAAATACTACACCTTGTTTCTTTTGAGCTAATGTATCATTAATTCTATTTTGTCTTTTCATGTTCATTTTAAATATAGACCACTGTGCGCATCTGCCCTGTGGACAGGGTTTTGTCCTTCTGACCACGCCTGCATCAATGTCGTCGGAACTTTCCAATGTCTGGATGTACGGTCAGCACTACACTGAACTAAATGATGACTGGCTGTCTGACTACAACGTCAAATGGAACTCCTACTGTGGTGGAGGTTATCAACCTTCAGATTGGTATCGCATGTTTGTGGGACAAAGCAGTGCTCAAATTCCTGAAACGTGTGTTCAAGAAAGCAGATGTAGCTCTTATCGTGTTTGGTCGACAACACCTCATCCTGTTCGCTACAATGAAACTGTAACTCTCTCTATTAATATTGCAAGGGATAGTGACTGCTACTACTCCTATTGTTACTCTCACAGCATCATGGCAAGATTCTGCAATGGAGACTTTTATGTGTACAAACTTCCAAGATTACCTGGATGTGACCTCTCATATTGTGCAGGTAAATCTTCATAATGTTCAAAAATCTGGGTAAAATTTAGATTACTAACTTGGCTATTGATTTATATAGTTCTCTTTCCTATAAAGCATACATTCACTGCAGGACTGCATACCTGGTAGAGATAAACACTTATCCTGAAACTTTTTCCTTTCCGAAAAAGAAGTAAAAAGACAAACAAACATAACAACATTAAAAATATAATGTTTTGGTGGTTTTTCCTGTTTCAGTTCCTCCTCATGGCTTCAGATCATCAGGACAAAATGACACCAGCATCACTCTGCTGTGGAATCCAGTGAACAACAGCAACAGCTTGTTCTGCAGTTTAATGGAACAGATTTAAACATCAGTGCTCCAGCAGGAAGTGGACCAGCAACTTACACAATCTCATCTCTGACTCCTGCAACTAAATACACATTCACTCTCTTCTCTGTGTTTGACAACGCCAGAAGCAGGAATACGCATTGATGGAGTGGATCGGTGAGAGAATTGAGCACTTTCATTAAATTATATGTTTGGGAGTGTTAACAAATGTTAAACATTTATAAATACCCTTTACTTAAAAATAAAAATGTAGTTTCTTCAGTAAAACTCTGACAAAGTTACGTTATTTTGCTGATTGAAGATGGAATTTTAACATTTACAACCTGTAAATGTATTGCTAAATGTGCTGTTGAAAGCAGAGGAAAGACACATTTTATTTTATTGCAAACCTAATATTAAGGTAAGGCATAAACTACTAGGACTTTACAATAATCTTCTGAAAATATTTGTTTTTAAACAAAATTATTTAGTCATTCCTCTTTCAGAAGAAGTTTTTCACTTCTACCAACAAAGTAGAAATGTTGTGAAACATTATTAAAAACATCTGCAAAAAAGTGTTTCTTCCATCCTATTTGTCTGCAGCTCCTCAAAATGTGAGATCTTCTCAAGTTAATTGACTAAAATGACACCAGCATGACTCTGCAGTGAGTAAGGTCAGAGGTACTGGTTATATCCTCCAGTACAACCAGCAATGGAAGACCATTCCTGCATCAGATGAAGATGGACCAGTGACTTATACCGTCTCGGGCCACTCAATCCTACACTGTATACATGTGTACTTTACTCTGTGTTTGAGAACGCCAGAAGTACTGGAGTACCACTGAGAGTTTTTACTGCTAAGAGGTTTCTAGACTTTTACTACTACGATACTGAGATCAAAATACGCAGTAATTCACTAGATTCCTACTAGTGTGTTGGACTCTTTATTTTCAAGATTTTTTAACATATGTTTAAGATTCTAACATGTTTTCAAGCAAATATTTTAATCAGTCTTATGGGTTCTAATAATACAATATGTTTTTGAGCTACTGTTTTCTTTTATGTTCATTTAAATATAGACTACCAGCATCCGCCCTGTATTGCGTCTTGTCCTTCTGACCACGTCTGCATCAATGTCAATGGAACTTTCCAATGTCTGGATGGCTGTCAGCACTACACTGAACTAAATGATGACTGGCTGTCTGACTACAACGTCAATGGAAACTCCTACGGTGGAGGTTATCAACCTCAGATTGGTATCGCATGTTCTTGGGACAAAGCAGTGCTCAACACCCTGAAACGTATTCAAGAAAGCAGATGTAGTTTTATCGTATTTGGTCGACAACACCTCATCCTGTTCACAAATGAAACAGTAACTCTATATGTGTCTACCGTATGGGATAGTAACTGTTACTACTACTATTATTACTACTATTATTACTCACAGCATCATGGCAAGATTCTGCAATGGAGACTTTTATGTGTACAAACTCCAAGATTACCCTGGATGTGACTCCTCTCATATTGTGCAGGTAAATCTTCATAAATGTTAAAAATCTGGCTAAAATTTAGATTACTAACATGTTCATTGATTTCCATATAGTTCTCTTGTCTATAAAGCATACATTCACTGCAGGACTGCATACCTGGTAGAGATAAAACATCTATCCTGAAACTTTTTCCTTTCTGAAAAAAGAAGTAAAAAGACAAAACAAACATAACAAATATTAAAAAATATAATGTTTTGGTGGTTTTCTGTTTCAGTTCCTCCTCATGGCTTCAGATCATCAGGACAGAATGAGAACAGCATCACTCTGCTGTGGAATCCAGTCAACAGCAGTGTCAGCTTTGTTCTGCAGTTTAATGGAACAGAGTCAAACATCAGTGCTCCAGCTGGAAGTGAACCAGCAAATTACACAATCTCATCTCTGACTCCTGCAACTAAATACACATTCACTCTCTTCTCTGTGTTTGAGAATGTCACAAGCAGTGGAATCAGCATTGATGCAGTGGGACTGGTAGAGAATTGAGTACCCCCTATTGTAAAATTATATGTTTGTGAGTGTTAACAAATGTTAAAACATTTATAAATACCCTTTACTTAAAAATAAAAATGTAGTTTCTTCAGTAAAACTCTGACAAAGTTACGTTATTTTGCTGATTGAAGATGGAATTTTAACATTTACAACCTGTAAATGTATTGCTAAATGTGCTGTTGAAAGCAGAGGAAAGCATTAACATTTTATTTTATTGCAAACCTAATTTTAAGGTAAGGCATAAACTACTAGGACTTTACAATAATCTTCTGAAAATATTTGTTTTTAAACAAAATTATTTAGTCTTTCCTCTTTTCAGAAGAAGTTTTTCACTTCTACCAACAAAGTAGAAATGTTGTGAAACATTATTAAAAACATCTGCAAAAAAGTGTTTCTTCCATCCTATTTGTCTGCAGCTCCTCAAAATGTAGAGATCTTCAAGTTAATTGTACTAAATGACACCAGCATGACTCTGCAGTGGAGTAAGGTCAGAGGTACTGGTTATATCCTCCAGTATAACCAGCAATGGAAGACCATTCCTGTACCAGATGAAGATGGACCAGTGACTTATACCGCCTCATCACTCAGTCCTGCCACTGGATACATGTGTACTCTTTACTCTGTGTTTGAGAACGCCAGAAGTACTGGAGTACCACTGAGAGTTTTTACTGGTAAGAAGTTTCTAGACATCCCCTGTTAGAATACTGGGACCAAGATACTCAGTAATTCATTCCGTTTCATGTTAGTGTGTTGAACTTTTTATTTTCAAGATTTCTTTCCCATTTGTATAACAATCTGTCATGTTTTCATGCAAACATTTTAATCTGTCTTTGTAGTTTCTAACACTGCAAATGTGATTTGAGCTAATGTTTTCAATTTCTAATAGTTTTCATTTGTTCTTTCCCTGTTTATTTAAATATAGAATTGACAGCATCTGCCCTGTGGACAGGGCTGGTCCTTCTGACCACGTCTGCATCAATGTCAATGGAACTTCAATGTCTGGATGATTGTCAGTACCACACTGTACTAAACTGATGACTGGCTGTCTGACTACACGTCAATGGGAACTCCTACTGTGGTGGAAGTACTAACCATCAGATTGGTATCGCATGTTCTTGGACAAAGCAGTGCTCAAATTCCTGAAACATGTATTCAAGAAAGCAGATGTAGCTCTTATCGTACTTGGTCGACAACACCTCATCCTGTTCGCTACAATGAAACAGTAACTCTATATGTGTCTACTGCAAGGGATAGTAACTGCTACTACTATTACTACTATTATTACTCTTAACAGCATCATGGCAAGATTCTGCTATGGAGACTTCTTATGTGTACAAAACTTCCAAGATTGCCTGGATGTGACTCTCTCTGAGACAGTAGGTAAATCTTCATAATGTTAAAAATCTAGTAAAATTTAGATTACTAACATGTCTATTGATTTATATAGTTCTCAATATAAAGCATACATTCACTGCAGGACTGCATACCTTGTAGAGATAAAACATCTATCCTGAAACTTTTTCTTTTTGAAAAAAAAAAGTAAAAAGACAAAACAAACAACAACATTAAAAAAATATAATGTTTTGGTGGTTTTCTGTTTCAGTTCCTCCTCATGCATTTCAGATCATCAGACAGAATGAGACCAGCATCACTCTGCTGTGGAATCCAGTGAACAGCAGGCCAGCTTTGTTCTGCAGTTTAATGAGAGAGTCAAACATCAGTGTCTAGCTGGAAATAGACTCAGCAACTTACACATTCTCATCTCGACTCCTGCAACTAACACACATTCACTCTCTCTTCTCTGTGCTTCTGAGAATGTGTTGAAGCAGTGGAATCAGCATTGATGCAGTGACTGGTGAGAGAATTGAGCAATTTTCATTAAAATTATGTTTGGGAGGCACACATGCTAAAACGTTTGCAACACTCCTTTACTTAAAAAGAAATGAAGTTTCTTCCAGTAAAACTCTGACAAAGTTACGTTATTTTGCTGATTGAAGATGGAATTTTAACATTTACAACCTGTAAAATTATTGATAAATGCTGAAAAACAGAAGAAAGTATTAACATTTTATTTTATTGCAACCTAATATTAAGGCAAGGCATAACCTACTAGGACTTTACAATAATCTTTCTGAAACGTTTGATTTCAAACAAACATTTAGTCTTTCCTCTATTCAAAAGCGAGTTTTTCACTTCTACCAACAAAGTAGAAATGCTGTGAACATTATTGAAAACATCTGCAAAAAACATAATTCTTCTTCCTTTTCGCCTGCAGCTCCTCAAAATGTAGAGATCTTCTGCTAATTGACTAAATGACACCAGCATGACTCTGCAGTGGAGTAAGGTCAGAGGTACTGGTTATATCCTCCAGTATAACCAGCAATGGAAGACCATTCCTGCATCAGATGAAGATGGACCAGTGACTTATACCGTCTCATCACTCAGTCCTGCCACTGATACATGTGTACTTTACCTGTGTTTGAGAATGCCAGAAGTACTGGAGTACCACTGAGTTTTTACTGGTAAGAAGTTTAGACTTCACTACTAAAATACTGAGATCAAAATACACAGTAATTCACTAGACTCAATAGTGTGTTGACTCCTTTATTTTCAAAGAGATTTTTTAATATATGTTTTAAGATTCTACTGTTTTCAAGCAAATATTTAACTGGTCTTATGGCTTCTAACAATGCAATATGTTTTCGAAGCTAATGTTTTTTCATGTTCATTTAAATATAGACCACCAGCATCTTCCTGTAGGACAGGATTTGTCCTCTGACCACGCCTGCATCAATGTCAATGGAACTTTTCCAATGTCTGGATGGCTGTCAGCACTACACTGTTCTAAATGATGACTGGCTGTCTGACTACAACGTCAATGGAAACTCATACTGTGCTGGAAATTATCAATCTTTCAGATTGGTATCATCGCATGTTTGTGGGACAAAGCAGTGCTCAAATTCCTGAAACGTGTGTTCAAGAAAGCAGATGTAGCTCTTATCGTATTTGGTCGACAACACCTCATCCTGTTCGCTACAATGAAACAGTAACTCTATATGTGTCTACTGCAAGGGATAGTGACTGCTACTACTATTACTACTATTATTACTCTAACAGCATCATGGCAAGATTCTGCTATGGAGACTTTTATGTGTACAAACTTCCCAAGATTGCCTGATGTGACCTTCATATTGTGCAGGTAAATCTTCATAATGTTAAAAATCTAGGTAAAATTTAGGATTACTAACATGTCCATTGGATTTATATAGTTCTGTCATAAAGCATACATTCACTGCAGGATCGCATACCTGGTAGAGATAAAACATCTATCCTGAAATTCTTCCTTCAGAAATAAAAGTAAAAAGACAAAACAAACATAACAAATATTAAAAAATATAATGTTTTGGTGGTTTTCTGTTTCAGTTCCTCCTCATGGCTTCAGATCATCAGACAAAAATGACACCAGCATCACCTGCTGTGGAATCCAGTGAACAAACAGTGTCAGCTTTGTTCTGCAGTTTAATGGAACAGAGTCAAACATCAGTGCTCCAGCTGGAAGTAGACCAGCAACTTACACATTCTCATCTCTGACTCCTGCAACTAACACACATCTACTCTCTTCTCTGTGTTTGACAACGCTGTGAAGCAGTGGAATCAGCATTGATGCAGTGACTGGTAAGAGAATTGAGCAATTTTCATTAAAAGCAATTATATGTTTGTGAGTGTTAACACATGTTAAAACATTTATAAATACCCTTTACTTAAAAAGAAAAAT
The DNA here is from genome assembly GCA_037389245.1 of Oryzias sinensis. NCBI lineage: Eukaryota > Metazoa > Chordata > Actinopteri > Beloniformes > Adrianichthyidae > Oryzias > Oryzias sinensis. The sequence continues at coordinate 27,672,502 of CM074495.1, read as the reverse complement.
GTCGCTTCTTCAGTATAACTCTGACAAAGTTACATTATTTTGCTGATTGAAGATGAATTTTAACATTTACAACCTGTAAAATTATTGATAAATGTGCTGTAAAAACAGAAGAATGCATTAACATTTTATTTTATTGCAAACCTACTATTAAGGCAAGGTATAACCTACTAGGACTTTAAGCAATAATCTTCTGAAAACGTTTTTTTTCAAAACAAATGATTTAGTCTTTCCTCTATTCAAAAGGAGTTTTTCACTCTACCACAAAGTAGAAATGTTGTGAAACATTATTGAAAAACATCTAAAAAAACATAATTCTTCCTCCTTCTCATCTGCAGCTCCTCAAAATGTAGAGATCTTCAAGTTAATTGGACTAAATGACACCAGCATGACTCTGCAGTGGAGTAAGGTCAGAGGTACTGGTTATATCCTCCAGTATAACCAGCAATGGAAGACTCATTCCTGCATCAGATGAAGATGGACCAGTACTTATACCGGCCTCATCACTCAGTCCTGCCACTGTATACATGTGTACTCTTACTCTGTGTTTGAGAGAATGCCAGAAGTACTGGAGTACCACTGAGAGTTTTTACTGGTAAGAGGTTTCTAGACTTTTACTACTACAATACTGAGATCAAAATACGCAGTAATTCACTAGATTCCTAATAGTGTGTTGGACTCTTTATTTTCAAGATTTTTTAACATATGTTTGAGATTCTATCATGTTTCGGGCAAAATATTTTAATCAGTCTTATGGCTTCTAACAATGCAATATGTTTTCGAGTTAATGTTTTCTTTTCATGTTCATTTAAATATAGACCACCAGCATCTTCCTGTGGATAGGGATTTATCCCTGACCACGCCTGCATCAATAATGTCAATGGAACTTTCCAATGTCTGGATGGCTGTCAGCACTACACTGTACTAAATGATGACTGGCTGTCTGACTACAATGTCAATGGAACTCCTACTGTGGTAGTTAATAAACCTTCAGATTGGTATCGCATGTTTGTGGACAAAGCAGTGCCTAAATCTCTGAAACGTGTGAACCAAGAAAGCAGATGTAGCTCATCGCATTTGGTCGACAACACCTCATCCTGTTCGCTACAATGAAACAGTAACTCTCTATGTGTCTACTGCAAGGGATAGTAACTGCTACTACTACTATTACTACTATTATTACTTCAACAGCGTCATGGCAAGACTCTGCAATGGAGACTTTTATGTGTACAAACTTCCAAGATTGCCTGATGTGACCTCTCATATTGTGCAGGTAAATCTTCATAATGTTAAAAATCTAGGTAAAATTTAGATTACTAACATGTTCATTGATTTATATAGTTCTCTTTGCCTATAAAGCATACATTCACTGCACTGCATACCTGGTAGAGATAAAACATCTATCCTGGAATTTTTCCCTTTCTGAAATAAAAAGTAAAAGACAAAACAAACATAACTAAATATTAAAAAGATAATGTTTTGGTGGTTTTCTGTTTCAGTTCCTCCTCATGGCTTCATAGATCATCAGGACAAATGAGACCAGCATCACTCTGCTGTAAATCCAGAACAACAGTGTCAGCTATTCTGGGCAGTTTAATGGAACAGAGTCAAACATCATAAGTTCAGCAGGAAGTGGACCAGCAAATTACACAATCTCATCTCTGACTCTGCAACTAAATACACATTCCACTTTCTTCTCTGTGTTTGAGAATGTTAGGAAGCAGAATCAGCATTGATGCAGTGATCATGAGAGAGTTGGACAATTTTATTTAAAGGTGGCGTGTAAAACAAACGCTTATACATTTATAAAAACAACATGTATAAAACCTTGCTTTAAATAATAAATGAAGTGTTTTCAGTAAAACTACTAAATTTATGCTATTTTGATGATTGAGGATAGTATTTAGCATTTAAAACCTCAAGGTTTATTGTAAAAACGTGTGTGCTGAAAGCAGAGGAAGTGATGAAAAGACTATTGCAAAACTTTTTATGTAGGCAAAACAACCATTGGGACTTTGGTAATAAGTTTCTGATTACTTTGTTTTTAAAGATAAATGTTTTATCTTTTCCTTTATTCAAAATAAGTTTTTCCATTGGCCAAACAAGCGATTGTTTGTGAGACACTATTGGAACATCTGCAAAACTTAATTTCTACCTTGTCTGCAGCTCCTCAAAATGTAGATCTTCAAGCTAATTGACTAAATGACACCAGCATGACTCTACAGTGGAGTATGTCAGAGGTACTGGTTATATCCTCCAGTATAACCAGCAAATGGAAGACCATTCCCTGTATCAGATGAAGATCACCAGTGACTTATACCGCCTCTGCCACTAATCCTGCCACTGTATACATGTGTACTCTTTACTCTGTGTTTGAGAATGCCAGAAGTACTGGAGTACCACTGAGAGTTTTTACTGGTAAGAAGTTTCTAGACATCCCCTGTTAGAATACTGGGACCAAGATACTCAGTGATTCATTCCACTCATGTTAGTGTGTTGAACTCTTTATTTTCAAGATTTCTTTCCCATTTGTTTAACAATTTGTTATGTTTTCATAAACATTTTAATCAGCCTTATAGTTTCAACACCGTGATTATGATTTTAAGCTAATGTTTTCACTTCCCCTAATAGCTTTCATTTTGTCTTTTTCATGTTTATTTAAATATAGACTATCAGCATCTTCCTGTGGACAGGAGTTTTGTGGTCCTCTGACCACGTCTGCATCAATGGCAATGGAACTCTTCCAATGCCCGATGGCTGTCAGCACTACACTGTACCAAATGATGACTGGCTGTCTGACTACAATGTCAATGGGAACTCCTACTGTGGTGGAGGTTATCAACCTTCAGATTGGTATCGCATGTTCGTGGGACAAAGCAGTGCTCAAATTCCTGAAACGTGTATTCAAGAAAGCAGATGTAGTTTCCATCGTATTTGGTCGATGTTCACTCACATCCTGTCTTACTACAATGAAAAACAGTAACTCTATATATACCACTGCAAGGATAGTAACGTTACTACGCATTACTTTACTATTATTACTATAACAGCATCATGGCAAGACTCTGCTATGGAGACTTTTATGTGTACAAACTTCCAAGATTGCCTGGATGTGACATTTCATATTGCGCAGGTAAATCTTCATAATGTTAAAAATCTAGGTAAAATTTAGATTTACACATGTCTGATTTATAATAGTTCTCTTTCCTATAAAGCATACATTCACTGCAGGACTGCATACTTGGTAGAGATAAAACATCTATCCTGAAACTTTTTCCTTTCTGAAAAAAGAAGTAAAAAGACAAAACAAACATAACAAATATTAAAAAATATAATGTTTTGGTGGTTTTCTGTTTCAGTTCCTCCTCATGGTTTCAGATCATCAGGACAGAATGAGAACAGCATCACTCTGCTGTGGAATCCAGTCAACAGCAGTGTCAGCTTTGTTCTGCAGTTTAATGGAACAGATTTAAACATCAGTGCTCCAGCTGGAAGTGGACCAGCAACTTACACATTCTCATCTCTGACTCCTGCAACTAAATACACATTCACTCTCTTCTCTGTGTTTGAGAATGCCAGAAGCAGTGGAATCATCATTGATGCAGTGACTGGTAAGAGAATTGAACCATTTTCAAAGTAAATATAATACACTTATTGGTATTGAGCGCCGTTGCATCTGCCACAGCAATGTTTAATACACACCTTTTAAGCACCACAACTGAACAAAGAAAAATGTAAGAAATACAGAAACTCATACACTAAAGTGGTTATTTGTGATGTCATTCATAGAACTTTAAACTTAAAAAGTGAAGTGACAAAGTTTTCCTGCCCCAGCTTAACCCTCCTGTTTTGTTCATTTGTGAGGAACAGAGATGATGTTCCTGGGTCAATTTGACCCGGTGCATGTTTCATTAATTAAAAAATGTCTCAAACCCAGAAAATCCTAACAAGAAGTGTGAGTATATCATCACTAACTCCATTACCAATTATTCTTTCAAAACTTAGTGAAATGGTGTTCCTTACCTCTAACAGGTAGATGTTCAATTATTAAAAAATATACATGTTCAAACTTGTTACATGAGTCACTGCCATCCTAGTGGGCCCTGGCACTGTCTTTATTATGTTTTCTGCAGACAGGTTTGTCTGATGCATATTTAAGGGAGGAAGGCCAATATATTTAACCATTCTTTGATATGAATGTCTTGCTTGGAGGAACAGGACTAGCAATTCCCTCATCTGGTTCAAAATCAGCATCATTAGAATCAGAATTTAGCTCAAGATAGTCTTCTTCTGATCATCATCAGTGATGACTTCCAGAGCCTCCTGGACTGTCATCTTTCTGCTTCTGCTGCTCATTTTCTAAAGGTCTGCCTGTGTAATGTTGGAAGGACTTACATGCAGAGAATCTTTTATATGTTTTGCCCCCTCCCCTGTTGAGTGTCCACTGAATGTGGGTTGAGTTTTCCCGCGTGAACATAAATGGTTCCTGTCAAAAGTCATAACACTTATGCACCTGTGTGTGTGTTTGTGTGTGTGTGTGTGTGTCTATGTGTGTGATTGGGTTGAAATATGTCTCATAGCTGCAAATAAAAGGAAAACTAATAATAAGACATCGTTGTACCGTCAGTTTGACTACTGGGTCAAATTGACCCGAGCAGTATCTATGTGATATAAACATGCAGGGGGTGGTTGCAAATATATGATATGAACCAAATTCATAATATATGTTGATTATATTAAGGCAAGCAGAAGAATGATGTTCAAACTTTAAAAATGGGTCAATTTGACCCGTAAGATAACAGGAGGGTTAACAACATTCAGATAAAAGCTGATTGAGCAGGACAAAAAAATATTAATCAGATTTGTTGAGTTCACCAATGGGACCATGCACCTATAAGAAGAAACCTGCAAAAAAAAATGAAAACAGTTAAACTTTCAAAAAAGACCATCTCCCATTTGTCTTTTTTTTAGCAGTAAAAATTGAAAAATGTTTTTTAATACTAGGCTTTAAGTTTTACTGCAGAAAACTTTGGCTGCTCTAAAACACATCTACTCTAAAACAGTTTTTCAAGCATATATTATTCATATTATAGAATAATTGAAAGAACATTTTTTTAGAAAACCAAAACTGTGGGCTACAAGCAAGCTTCTGTCCTGCATTCCCAAATAACATTCAAAGGTTGCAGTTCCTCATAACATCACTAGGAGTCGGTTTATGAAAAAAGAAATTCATACTTATGATTTCCATTTTTAAAAGTCGCTATTTACCTAAAAAAGACATATATTTAGCCTTGTGTCAATTTTTAATACAGAGCCTGTAGCATGCAAAATAATTTTTTTGAGCTTTTAAGTGTATTATTATGTTCAAACCTCACAAAAAAAACCTCAAAGTGGAATTTTAAACCATTAACAAACTTCTGAGTATTCCTCTGAAAACCTGTTCTCTAAAGCACCAGCCCCTCCTAACCCACGAAAAAAAATGAGCTGGTTATTACGAGTTGACGTAGACCATTGAACAGCCCCTTTAAAGAAGAGTGTGTGCTACCAGCTCCTCAACCAGGCTAATACAAACAATCACTTTTTCCGTGGAGCTAGTGGTGATCGGCTAAAACACTTTCCTTTCTTATGCACATTTATCTTTGCAAACGTTTAGATATTGTTTGTTTTTGTGGGAAAAGCACAGGCTCGCTGCCAAGGCCCAATTTAGGTTTGACGTCATATAATGGGCAGTACAGTAAACCCTTGTTTTTCGCGGGGGTTACGTTCCAAAAAGAACCCGTGATAGGCAAAATCCGTGAAGTAGAAACCTTTGTTTTTTCTTACAATTAATATACAATTAAATACTCTATTATACATTGAAAAGAAAGAACAAACCATTTTACAGGCTCAAGCATTTGTTTAACGAATAAAAGTACTTTTACTTTAGAAACAAATAACTTCTGTACTGTCCTGTCAAATAATAATTTTAATCATCGATGTGAACAGAAGGCTTCAAATCGCGGAGATTAGCCCCGCCCACCACGACCCGAGTAATTGGATTAAACGGGAGAAAATTTAAAATGATTATGAAAAAAATACAAAGTACAGTCGGACAAATAGTGACTCAGGGGTATTTCACTGTTCTTCATACTGAACTGATGCATCCTGACTCTGCTCTGCAGTGTTTTCTTCTTATGAAGCCCGCGGTGCAGCTGTGTTTGATCGGGAGAAGAACATAGTGATTGACAGTTGTTGTCGCTCTTTTTCTATGGGTTTTAGAGAAACTCAAAATTGCAAGATGATTTGCACGTACGTGTTGTAAATTTGGCGAGCTGCTTTCCAAACGTGTACATATTAAACTGCAACATTATTGACGCACAGGTAGAGAAGAAGTGGAGTGACTATTTAGCCAATCAGAATGCAGAACACAACGCACAATGCAAATCCGTGAAGTAGCGAAACCATGAAAAGTAAACCGTGTTATAGCAAGGGATCACTGTACCTACAAGTACTGAAAGGGGGTGGTGTCTCAGAGATCCAGTCGTCTTACTTCCGGGTAGGAAAATAGTTTGCAAAAATAACAATTTAATAAAAAACAAATTCTTTTGTATGGCAAAGGTAATATATTATCATATACACGGATATATTTTACTTTAAAGGGCTTAAGAATAGTATGGTACAGTCCCTTGAATGTTTTATTGCTATCCACGGCTAACCTAAGGGTGTAAAACTGAAGTCTAAGATTTTGCATATTTAGCAAGATGTGGAAACCTATTGGTGGACCCAACAGAGCTTTGACCTTATTTTTCTCACCCAATGGCCATTTTTAACATGATGTTGAGGTGGGCAGATGAAACTTTAAATGTCCCATTGCGATGGTTCACTCTATAGTGCAGAGTGTTGTCAGAGATTATATGTCCACTTTTAAAGATTGAATATCTGTTGCTTTCATGTTTTCATAAGTAAATAGAAACTATTGTAAGCATAAAATAAAATGCTATTTTTAACAGCACAAAAATTTGAATTTTTAAACTAATGTCTGGAATTAAGAAAATCTTTACTGTCTTTTTCATTTTGTTTCAGCTCCTCAAAATGTGGATATTTTTAGAGTTGTGAAAAAAACTGACAGAAGCGTCACTTTGCAATGGAGTAAAGTGAACTTTGCCAGCTATGTTCTCCAGTATAATCAAGGATGGAAGAATATTTCTGCCTCAGATGGAGATGGACCAATAACTTATACAGTTTCTTCTCTCAGTGCAAACACTGCCTACACTTTTACTCTTTTCTCTGTGTTTGAAAACGCCAGAAGTGGTGGAGTTCAGCTTCAAGCTTTAACTGGTAAGTTCTTTCACTTTAAACATTTGCATTGAGAAAATGTGTTTATTGAATTGGAGATGGAAATAGTTCATTTTAAGCAATCAAAGCAAGAATAATGCACAAACAATATAATCAACAGAGTTTTACATCCATACAAGACAAAATAGAATAATTGTCTGATTGCTTTTAGCAATCAGAGTATGTTATCCAACAACTTGATTATTGTAGGATTTTTGGCGCACTTTGCGAAAGTAGCTATCAAGATGCAATCAAAAGTATTTTGTAATGCTCCATTGTGATAAATGTACTATTACTAAAAGCTAATATAGTTTTGTTTTTTTCAAAAAAAATTCCCAGAGGAAATGGGAATAGGAATTACCCATGATTCCTCAAAACCTTGTGTTAAGTGCATGTTTCTTCTAAACAGAACCTACTAGAAGATTTGAAAGATGGTGTAGCTATTATAGACTATAAAGTGATTGGTTAATAATAATTGCCTATTAAAACTTTTAATGGCAACAAAAAGCAGTTATTAAAAACTACCAAACAATATAAAAAAAATCAAAAATATCTTTCAATGATATAAATAACTCTGAAATAAATTATTATCTTTTTAAGAAAGAAGATTTTAAGTTCAAGTTTAATGACTCAACTTCAAGGCGTGACAAAAGTGATTACATTAAATTACATTCTTTGACCTTTCAACAAAGAATTTAAACCACAAAACCCTCTGGTTTTCTAAAAAACTCTGCTTTTGTGTGTTTTTTCATCATGTATTGTAGAAAATCTTATGAAAGAATGAATTTTATTGGCCTATCTTTGAAAGGTGAATAACTTTTAATTGGTTTCTTACAACAACAGATCAGCCATATTTTCCATGTGGACAGACCTTTTGTCCTCCAGACCAGGACTGTGTCATCATC
>CM074495.1:27622184-27663786 GCA_037389245.1 Oryzias sinensis | reverse complement strand
GTTCACTTTGTTCCACTGCAGAGTGATGCTGCTCTCATTCTGTGTTGATTGCCTGAGATTTGGGGGATTCTGAGGAGCTGTATAAAGAAAAAAACAAAGTTAAAGTCATCATTAGGGTTGCATGATATAAGGAAAACACGCGATATGCGATATTAGAGATTAATATTGCAATAACGATATAATTTGCGGTATATAAAGAAACAGCAAATTAACCAAAAACATGGTTCCCGTTTCATTTAAAAATTGGTCAATTGCACAAAGAGATTTATTTGATTCGTTAAATGCTTCAAGTTGCCATAAGATTAGCACATTTAAGGTTTGTGATTTATTACGATTTATTGCTGTCCTCTGCAATATGCATATTGCAGAGCTGGATATTGCGATAACGATAAATTTTCAGCATATTGTGCTGGCCTAGTCAATACTTATTTTTAAACATTTACGCTTTAATATTTTTTTTAATTAAGTTGTTTTAAAATAAATATTATGTAGTATAATATCATTATAGGTCTAATCCTCTAGTCATCTTAAGACATCAATGCTTTTACAAGATCTAATCCTCTTTTCTCTCTAATGTTCAACATCACCATATTTTTCTGTTATGGAAAAATCTTATAACTATAGATTCTTTTCTTGATTTATTTCTTCTTACCAGTAACTGCAGTAATACTGGTTGCTTTGCCTCTGACTTTCTCAAACACAGAGAAGATAGTGAATGTATATTTAGTTCCAGCAGTCAGGGATGTGATTGTGTAAAAAATGGGTCCATCTCCATTTGGTGCACTGATGTTTGTTTCCGTTCCATTAAACTCTAAGATGAAGCTGACATTTTTGGTTTTTACATGATCCCACTGAAGAGTGATGCTGGTCTTAGTTTGTCCTGATACCTGAAAACTCTGATAAGGAACTGAAAAACAACAGGCACACATTAGAACATAGTGTGTTAAAAAACAACTGTAAGTTTGCCGTTTTTTTTTTAATGATTTGTAGTAAATTTTAACCCTTTAAAAACCAAATCAAGTTTAAAAATCTATGATTAAAAATCATACATTGTCTGTAGCCTTGGGTGAATGATACACACAATCAATGTTTTTAAAAATTTGTTTGCTCTGGCATTTGGTTGAGCAGCCAGTAAAAAGGTTAAGAACAAATCCAATGACAAGGTTGTGTAGCTTTTTCATCTACTTTGTAAAAATACAATCTTTCATTTAAATGTCATTACAGCAGTATTGAGAGTAGCAGGAAGTAAACAAGTTTGATGATGAATTAGGAAAAAACATTACCTCTACAAAATGGATCATAGCATGGAAGTAGATTAAAAAGTTTGTAGACGTAGAAGTCCCCGTAACAGAGTTTGGCCTTCATGAAATATGGAGTATAGTAGCAGCAGTTATCAATGTAAGTATGACACACAGGCAGTGTTACAGATTGATTGTACTCAGTGGGATGGGGTTCTGCCAGTTTAAAGTAAAAAGACGTCCCACATGTGTCTTCACATGTTTCAGTGATGCGAGCTCTGGTTTGTCCCAAAAAAAAGCTGTACCAGCCTCCTGAGACAAAACTACCATCACAGTATCTGTTTGCTGGATTATAGTCACTCAGTGCAGTGTAGTGCTCACAGGGGTCGACACACTGAGCACTTCCATTATTAATGAAGCAGTTCAGGTCAGGAGCACAAAATGTTTCTCCACAAGGAAGATGTCGAAGGTCTTTTTGTTTGCATGTAAGAAATAAAAAGACATAAAATTAGTACATTTAATAAGTTAGTTGTTGTACTTAGTAGTGGCCTCAATTCAACACTAGCAAAACACCAAAGTAAAGGGAAAGAGTCCATCAGCTCTTTGGAACTATTAACATAAAAAATTAGATTAGGATACAACTGTAGAGATCAATTACAGTGGTTCATATGCAGGGTATCTAGTAAGGAAGAGGCAAATACAACAAATCAGAGCACAGAATAAAGTATTACTTCAATGCAGGAAGTAGATTGTGGAGAGGAAAGAAAAGAGATGCAAACAAGGGCACAAATTAATTAACACAGAAGTTATCTTATGCTTCACCACCAGATCTGACAATGGTTTACAAGTCAGAGAAAGGTAAATTGAGTTTTGATATTGCTCAACGAAAGTAATGCAATTTATGGAAGTTTTTTTCACACCCATAATCCAAAGTAAAATGCAATTCTCAATTGACAATTCAATTTACAATTTAATCATGCAATTATAAAATGCATTTTGCAATTAGCAATTCAATATGGGAAGGTGGTGGGCCCCACCCTGATTTTTGAGACTGATAAAGTGCAGATGAAAATGCATTACACCGGGGGGTGGGAGGTGGGGGGGTGGGTAGGGGGGCTCTGCTTTGCAATATTTAAATTTTGACACAAAAACTATGGAAGCTTTTGTGTTGCATATTAAAAAATAAAAGTCAATAGCAGAAATGCTTTTTCATTTTCACAATCAATTGACTCAAAAATAAAATTGATAAGCAATCTTCCAAAATGCCTTTTCTTTTTCTTCATAAACATCGCTCGATCTGTCTCTTGGTTTAAATCATAAAGAAAATTGTATTTGACACTTCATTTTCAAAAAGTTCTCTAGTAAATGTTTGGTTAAATTATATGAGAAATATCTAATTTGAAAAATGAATTAGAGTCATTTGAGTCAATTGATGTGGTTTCAATGTGAAAATAAAAAAGCATTTCTGGTATTGACTTTTATTTTTTATCATGCAACACAAATGCTTCCATAAAAACCTCACAACGAGGCATCCAGTGCGCAGCCGCAAAGATGGCAGCTTAGAGTCTTTTCTCCTCCGACATTAGGAATTAAATTGTCCTTCAAACTGGACAAACGATATCCAAAGTAATTCTAAGAGATGGAAAAGGACAAGATGTAGACGGGAGAAAGCAGGCTAAACTAAACCAAAGAAAGCCATGCAAACTGCTGATTCTCATGGAAGCAACAGCCCAGAATGCCCACGTGCTGTTGTTAGCAGCGCATCATCGGCTAATGCTAACGAAGACGAGGCAGATGAAGAAATCAGCCTAACAACAATACTGACAGAAATGAAGAGTTTCTGCCAAGACAACAAACAGCAATTGAAAGAAATTAAGGAAGAGATTAGCAAGGCAAAGATAAGGCTTGACGAGGCGGAAGAGCGGATTATGAACGCTGAGGAGAGGCTGCAAACAATGGAAGAAGTCATGGAGGAGCTGGTGAAACTTCAATCACAGCTAGAAACTCAACAATGGGACCAGGAAGGAAGGGCCAGACGAAACAACATCAGGATCTACTCTGTGGCGGAGGGCTCTGAAAATAAATCCCCATCAATGATACACTTTGTCGAAGAGCTGCTTAAACAAAATCTGTCACTAGAGGAAGACAGAAACCTCAAGATCAAACGAGCACACTGGGTCCAGCACCACGAGAAGGGGGGCCGCCAAGATCCATTGTAGTAACGTTCCAAAGTTACAGAATAAAAGAGGAGATTCTACGAACAGCGTGGTAGAAGAAAGGATTCATCTGGAAGGGCGGACAAGTAAATTTTGATAACGACTATGCACCGAGCGTGCTTAACAAAAGAAAAGAATATGCAGAAGCAAAGAAGGTTCGGAAAGAAAAAGGGATCCGATTTCAGACCCCCTTCCCTGCCAAACTTAGAGTTTTCAACCCGGACGGAACTCGTGTATACAACTCAGCTGAAGAAGCGACGAAAGAGATGGCAGAAAAAGGATTACCGGTGACCGTGCTGACACCAGCAGAGGCGCTGTTGGAGCAGATCAGGAGGCTGACCTGGACTGTCAGCGGAGGACGAGGACAAAGACGGCGACAAGGAGGATCATCACACAAGGACAAGCTTCAAAAGTTCAGACGGGGCCCGCCGCAGGAAGACATGAATAAAAACTTAAAAACAGTTACTACAGCAGCCCAGATGAGTGCACACATGCTGCAGATTTGACCATGATGGGTAAATAAATACATGCTGATTTTGTTTTATTTTTTATTTTTATTTAATTTTTTCTCTGGGCAAATGCATCCTTTCTTGAATTCTATTTACTAAAAGTGAGACATAAACTCTTTGGTTTACTTCTAAGTAATGATTTTTATGTGAATGTTTATTTTCACTATTATAAAAAGCCGAAATTAAGGTAACGATTAGTCGGGGGGGCTGAACTTTGAGCTGTATACTCACCATCAAAGACATAGACTTTGTCAGAGGGCCCTTTCTTAAAAGAGAGATTTTCCCTCGGGATGGCTGCTTTACAACAACAACAGGGTTCTCAGAGGAACCCCACCGTTGGAAGTTCTGAGGAATATTGGTGTTACTTGAATAAGGGCATTTTTCTAACTATATATCTTGTTCATCGTTTGTTTGCTGCAGTTCAGAGCAGCCTGAAAGCTGTCTTTCCCTCATCCACTAAAATCCAGACACATCACGAAAATGATGGTGGATAAAACTACAAGAATAATAAATAAATGTAAATGGTATGCTGAATCCTATTAAGAGAATTAAAATATTTTCAAAGCTAAAAAGACAACGGGGACAAGTGGTTTTCCTACAGGAAACACACTTAACAGAGGCTGAACATGTAAAAATGAGGAGAGGGGGCTTTAAAAACATTTTTTACACATCCTATAAGTCAGGACACAGAAGAGGACCAGCTATTCTAATATCAAATCAGATCCAATATGAACACATTTCAGAGACCAAAGATAAGGAGGGTGGATATGTAATGATCATAGGAAGGATTGAAGGGTTTTTGGTAATATTACTCAGTATATATGCCCCTCCAGGAAGTGATTGGCAATTTTATAAAAAAAAGTATTCAATATTATGTCCACAGAATCTCACGGGATACTTATAAGTGGAGGAGATATGAATATAAGATTAACAAAGATGGACTCGTCTGGTTCTAGTTTAGGCCACAAAAAACCTATAGTTAACAAAATAAACTCAGTCATCAAAGAAATTGGTATAATAGATGTTTGGAGGGAACTGAACCCAACTAGCCGGGACTACACTTATCACTCAGCACCACAATCAACTAACTCCAGAATGGATTATTTCTTCATTTTCGGAAAAGATCATCACCGAATCCAGTCATGCGACATAGGAACAATAGATATATCTGTCCATGCACCAGTAAAAATGCTAATAAATTTCAATGACAAGCCCACATCTCCAACATGGAAATTGAACCAAGGATAGATCACTGAAGATAATGATAATGGGGAAGTTCCCCCTAGTGTGGGATGCGTATAAAGCAGTACTGAGAGGAAACACAATTTCGCTCTCCTCATCGTTAAAGAAGTGTAAACAAAAGAAGCTTAATCAATTAACATGTCAACTTAAAGATTTGCAAAAACAACATAAAATTGGAGCGAAACATGATAATGGAACAAAAAAAAACTGCAAAATGAGATAGATGAGATATACTCAGAGGAAGTTAAAAAGGAATTGTTACTTTTAAAAGAGGGATATTACAAAGCAGGAAGTAAAGCAAGGAAACTATTAGCATACAAATTGAGAAAAACAACAAAAAGATAACACAATCAATAAAATAAGACTCTCCCGAACAGAGGAAATACAATATAAACAAGAAGATATCCAAAATTGTTTTGAAGAATATTACAAAAATTTATACGCACAGCCAAGACTAGATAACATAAATTAAATTGGAACTTTTCTTGAATCTCTAGATTTACCTAAGGTCACACAGGAACAAAATAAAACCTTGGTGGCAGAAATAACGGAAAATGAAGTAAAAGCTGCAATATCCGGGCTTAAACCACAGAAGACTCCAGGTCTAGATGGCTGGTACAAATGTTTTAGGGCTCAACTAAGTCCTAAACTTTGCAAAATATGTAACTGGATATTACAAAAGGGAACAATCCCCTCCTCATGGAGGGACGCTATAATTTCAGTGATACCAAAAGAAGGAAAAGATAAATTAGATTGCATGCAATACCGGCCAATATCAGTGTTAAACATAGACTATAAAATATTAATGTCAATATTGGCTAGAAGAATTGAGAAGATCTTACCTTCACTTATTCACATTGACCAGACAGGATTTACTCATCAAAGACAGACCCGTGATAGTTTGAGAAGGACACTACATATTATTTGAATATACAACAAAATAAGACACAAGCAATGCTTTTGGGGTTGGATGCAGAGAAGGCATTCGATACAGTTAGATGGACCTTCCTGTTTAAAGTACTAGAGAAATATGGCTTACATAAAACTCTTATTCAGGCTCTTCAAGCTGTATATAATAACCCCACAGCAAGAATTAAAATTAAGGGTAGTCTTACGAAACCCTTTACACCGGAGCGTTCCTGCAGACAGGGCTGCCCATGCTCACCACTTCTATTTGCTTTATTTATTGAACCCCTCAGTCAATTAGTTCGACAAGCAAAATATATTACAGGAGTGAAAAAGGGAGGACAAGAAAAAAAATTATCATTATTTGCAGATGATGTATTAATCTATTTAACACAACCCCTGAAGTCTTTACCAAGATTAATGTCATCCCTAGAAGAATTTGGATAATTATCAGGCTACAAATTAAATGTCCAAAAAACCCAGATCTTAACTCTCAATTTTAATCCACCAAAACAGCTTCTGAATAAATATGACCTGATATGTACTACAAATACAATGAAGTACCTAGGAATTAACCTCACCCAAGATATTACTAAATTATTAGATGCAAATTATGCCCCTCTTCTTTCTCTTTCGGCTTTTCCCATCAGGGGTCGCCACAGCGAATCATCCTTTTCCACCTCACTCTATCATGGACATCTTCTACCCTAACATTAGCCAACTTCATGTCCTCTGTTAAGACATCCATATATCTCCTCTTTGGCCGTCCTCTTGCCCTCCTGCCAGGCAGCTCCATCTCCAACACCATTCTACCAATATATCCACTATCCCTCCTCTGAACATGTCCAAACCATCTCAGTCTGGCTTCTCTGACTTTGTCGCTAACACAGGCAACATGAGCCGTCCCTCTGATGTACTCGTTCCTTATCCTGTCCAACCTGGTCACTCCTAAGGAGAACCTCAACATCTTCATCTCCGCTACCTCCATTTCAGCCTCTTGTCTCTATCTCACTGCTACCGTCTCTAACCCATAGAGCAGAGCTGGTCTCACCACTGTCTTGTACACCTTTCCTTTGAGTCTTGCTGACACTCTTCTGTCACACAACACTCCTGACACTTTCCTCTACCCACTCCAACCTGCCTGCACTCGCCTCTTCACCTCTTTTCCACAATCCCCATCACACTGAACTGTTGACCCCAAGTACTTAAACTCCTGCACTTTCTTCACCTCAGCCCCTTGTAACCTAACGCTTCTACCTTGATCCCTCTCGTTCAGACACATGTATTCTGTCTTACTACGACTGACCTTCATGCCTCTTCTTTCCAGAGCAAACCTCCACCTCTCTAGCTGTTCCTCCACCTGCTCTCTACTCTCACTGCAAATTACAATGTCATCCGCAAACATCATTGTCCAGGGAGATTCCTGTCTTACCTCGTCTGTCAGCCTGTCCATCAGCATAGCAAACAAAAAGGGACTTAAAGCTGATCCTTGGTGTAGTCCCACCTCCACCTTGAACTCCTCTGTCTGACCTACAGCACATCTCACCACCGTCATACTTCTCTCATACATGTTCTGAACTACTCTGACATACTTCTCTGCCACTCCAGACCACCTCATACAGTACCACAGCTCCTCCCTTGGCACCCTGTCATACGCCTTCTCTAAATCTACGAACACACAATGCAGCTCCTTCTGACCATCTCTGTACTTTTCCAACAACATTCTCAAAGCAAATATGGCATCAGTGGTGCTCTTACGGGGCATGAAACCGTACTGCTGCTCACAAATCTCCACCTTCTTCCTAAGCCTGGCTTCCACTACTCTTTCCCACATCTTCATTGTGTGGCTCATCAACTTTATTCCTCTATAGTTGCTGCAGTTCTGCGTGTCGCCCTTGTTCTTAAAGATCGGGACCAGAACGCTTCTCCTCCATTCCTCAGGCATCTTCTCACTCTCTAAACTCCTATTGAACAACCTCGTTAGAAATTCCACTGCTGTCTCTCCTAAGCACTTCCATACCTCCACAGGTACGTCGTCAGGACCAACGGCCTTTCCGCTCTTCATCCTTTTCAGAGCCTTCCTAACCTCATCCTTTCCAATCTCTGCTACTTCCTGCTCCACAACAAACACATCTTCCTCCCTTCTTTCCCTGTCATTTTCCTCGTTCATCAGCTCCTCAAAATACTCCTTCCATCTTTTCTGTACACTCTCCTGGGTTGTTAGCACCTTTCCATCTCTGTCCTTAATCACCCTTATCTGTTGCACGTCCTTCCCATCTCTGTCTCTCTGTCTGGCTAGCCTGTACAAGTCCTTCTCTCCTTCCTTTGTGTCTAACCTGTCATATAGCTCATCGTAAGCTTTCTGTTTGGCCTTTGCCACCTCTCTCTTCACTCTACGCTGCGCTTCCTTGTACTCCTGTCTACCTTCCTCAGTCCTTTCTACATCCCACTTCCTTTTAGCCAACCTCTTCCTCTGGACGCATTCCTGTACTTCCTCATTCCACCACCAAGTGTCTTTACCGTCTTTCCTCTTTCCAGATGACACACCTAGCACCTTCCTACCTGTTTCCCTGATAATCTCTGCTGTAGTTTCCCAGTCATCTGGAAGCTCATCCTGACCACCCAGGACCTGTCTCAACTTCTGCCTAAATTCCTCACAAGTTTCTTCATTCTGTAGCTTCCACCACTTGGTCTTCTTTTCTGTTTTCCCTCTCTTCTTCTTCCTGACCTCCAGAGTCATCTTACACACCACCATGCGGTGCTGTCTGGCTACACTCTCTCCCACCAACACTTTGCAGTCATTAACCTCTCTTAAATGACCTCGTCTACATAGGATGTATCAGAATCAGAAAGCCTTTATTGTCATTGTAACACAAGAAACTTGTGACAACGAAATTTCCGGTGCTCTCCAGCTGCTTAAACAATAAAATAGATAATCTTCTAAGGAACAATAGAATTGAGTTTAACTGAAAATATACATATGTACAAAGCTACACAACTATTCTAAATTGCATTATATTGCACTGGGAATTGTTAATATTGCACATTGGTTTCAGATATTGCACTAGTTACAGTTTTTGTGGGATTTACATTTATTTAGGAGATTGACTGCTGTGGGAAAAAAACTGTTTTTTAGTCTATTTGTGCGAGCCTTGTGGGATCTGTACCGTCGGCCTGACGGTAGCAGTTGGAACAGCTGATGGTTGGGATGATGGGAGTCCTTGAAGATTTGCCTGGCTCTGCTCGTGTAGCGAGAGCTAGCAATGTCCTCTAGGCTGGGCAGGGGGGAGCCGGTGATTTTCTGGGCCGTGTTGATCACCCTCTGCAGCGCCTTTCTGTCTGCGGCCGAGCATCCTGCATACCAGGCTGTTATGCAGTACGTGAGGATGCTCTCGATGGTGGCTCTGTAGAAGGTCACCAGCAGCTTCTTGTCCAGGTTGTTCCTCCTGAGTATTCTCAGAAAGTGGAGACGCTGCTGGGCCTTCCCTACTGCCGCAGTGGTGTTTGCAGTCCAGGAGAGGTCCTCTGTGATCAGCACACCTAGGTAGCGGATAGAGTGAACCCTGTCCACGCTGACCCCATTTATATAAAGTGGGGGCGGGTCCACTCTCCCCTTTCTGAAGTCCAGGATTATTTCTTTCGTTTTGGTGGTGTTCAGGTGGAGGTTGTTTCCTGAACACCACTTTTCCAGTCCGCTGACCTCATCCCTGTAGAGAGTCTCATCTTCCCCTGAGATGAGCCCGACCACAGCAGTGTCATCAGCAACTTGATGATGGTGTTGCAGGGGTGGGTTGGCGTGCAGTCCGATGTGTAGAGCGTGAAGAGGAGAGGGCTCAGTACACATCCTTGTGGTGATCCTGTGCTGATGGTGATGGTGGATGAAAGGTGGGGTCCAAGTTTAACAGATTGTGGTCGTTCTGACAGAAAGTCTTTAATCCATGAGCAGATGGGGGAAGAAAGGCCCAGGTGAAGCAGTTTCTCTGTCAGGATGTCTGGGATGATGTTGTTAAAGGCTGAGCTGAAGTCCAGAAAGAGCAGCCTAACGTAGTTCCCTGGGTGGTCCAGGTGGCTCAGGGCAGAGTGAAGAGTGGTGGAAATAGCATCATCTGTTGAGCGATTTGGTTTGTAGGCAAACTGAAGCGGGTCGAGGGTGGGTGGGAGATTATCTTTGATGTGTTTTGCTATCAGTCTTTCAAAACACTTCATGATTACAGGCGTGAGGGCGACTGGCCTGTAGTCGTTGAGGCTGTCTGCTGCTGGCTTTTTGAGAACCGGAATTATGGTGGAGGTTTTGAGGCAGGCTGGGATACTGCACTGTTGTAGGGACTGATTGAAGATACTGGTGAAGATGTCCGCTAATTGGTCGGCGCATGCGCTGAGTACTTTGCCTGGTACTCCATCTGGTCCCGTTGCCTTCCTGGGGTTGGCTGATTTAAGCACCCGTCCACCCAGTCCACCTGAGTACTCCTACCTCCACTTCTGTATGTCACTCTATGTTCCTCTTTCTTCTGGAAGTAAGTGTTGACTACAGCCATTTCCATCCTCTTCGCAAAGTCCACCACCATCTGCCCCTCCAGATTCCTTTCCTTCACACCAAACCTGCCCATCACCTCCTCATCACCTCTGTTGCCCCTCACCAACATGCCCATTAAGGTCTGCTCCAATAACAACTCTCTCTCCTCTGGAAAAACTCTCTATGACCTCATCCAACTCACTCCAGAATCTCTCCTTCACTTCTAACTCACAGCCAACCTGTGGCGCATACCCACTGACTACATTCACCATCACCCCTTCAATTTCTAACTTTAGGCTCATCATCCTGTCTGATTATTAAATTATGCCCCTCTAAACTTAAAAATAAAATCAGACATTTCCAGATGGACTCATCTACCATTCCATAACTTATCTTCAAGGATAGATACAATTAAAATGGTTATCCTGCCTCGCCTAATGTATCTTTTCCAGATGCTACTAATTGAAATAAAAGATCAGCAATTCATTGAATGGGACAAGATGATTTCCCGTTATATTTGGAAAGGTAAGAGACCCAGAATACGTTACAAAGTAATGCAACTGTCAAAGGAGAAAGGGGGTATGGCACTACCAACCCTCGAGGATTATTATTATGCGGCTCAATTAAGACCACTTGTAGGTCTCTGCGATCCACAATTTAGGGCAAGGTGGAAGGAAATAGAAGAGGGAGAACCTCCCATCCAAACTAAGATAGCAGATAGTAAATTAACAAATAACTTTGACAAAAACCCATGGCTAAAAATATCACTAAAAATATGGCGGAAAATAGCTAAAAACAGTAATTTGGAGGGAGCAGAAAAGGTGCCGCGATGGGGAGCATACGACACAGATTTTATACCAAACAGGACAGACTCAAGATTTAAAATATGGAGGACAACAGGAGTCACAGCATACTGCAACCTAATAGAAAAGGTGGCAGTAAAAAGTTTTGAAATGTGTAAGAAAGAATACAGTTTGGAGAACAGGGATTTTTTTAGGTACTTACAGATACGCCACAGACTGAATAGGATCCTGGCTGAGGGATCAGGAAAATTAGACAATGACATACTGAATGTGTTTATAACAGCCTATATATCTGGGAGTGGATGAAGAATAATATCCAAACTGTACAAGGGTCTACAGGACTCCAGACACACAAACACTCAACATGTTAAAAGTACGGTAAATGGGAACGAGAAGGAAGATTGCTCATCTCTAAGGAAGGATGAGAAAATATCTGTAAATCCCAATGGAGAACCACACATTCACATAGTTGAAGGGAATTTGGATGGAAAAGCATAATCAGATTCTTCATCACCCCCACACAAAAGAGACATCAAGGTGTTGGTACAAGCTGTTGGAGGTTATGTGGCTCATCTGAAGCCAACCACTATCATATATTCTGGGATTGTCCTGTACTCACATCCTTTTGGCAAGAAATCTATAAATGTTTGGAGAGGACATTTCAAGAAACCTTTCCCTTTAATGCCTCAGCTCTATTCTTGGGAACAGTAACACAACACAAGCAGTCTGCAGCAGACCAATATTTCATGAGAATATTGCTGGTGAGAGGGAAGAAGGCTTTAACATAAAAGTGGTTACAGCCAGATGCTCCAACAGTAGATGATTGGTATAAAACAATAGATGACATTTATGTTATGGAAAGATAAAGGTTTGAGATGGTGGGCAAAATGGGTCAAATATATGGACTTCTTAGACCAGACCTTCTTTAATTTCAACAACAAAATACTTTTCTAATACAAGATAACAGATAACGTAGGTTTATTTTATTGATTTGTCTTGTTTTGGATAGGAGTGGGATTGACAGCTGTTCTGTTTTCTTCTGTTCATATAAAAAAGAGGGGAAGTGGGAGGGAAAGGGAAATGATCAAAAACACGCATTCTGATTTACTGACTGATTTTACATCACTTAAATGATGTAAAATAATGTGTATGTTGGGGAGGACTGTGAGGATGGAGGACTGTATTGCTGATTCGGGTTAGGAGTTTAACCGTAAACAAGATGGGGTGTCGGTCAGGACACAGGGAGGAGGAAAAAGGAGAGGTGACTCCACTTGTCAGACGTTCTGCATTTATTCCTTTGCTGAATATTCCAATTTAGTCTGTAAACAACAAAAATCCTCTCATCACTAAATAAATAACACAAATACCCCTGCTGTAAATAAATTACATAAAACAAGGAAACTGACTCAGTATGTCATTATGAAATAAACTCCAAATAGGCAAAATGATAGGTAAATTGACCACCTCCAGAATAGGCAAAATATAAGCAGATTTGCTTTAAACCTCATAGAAACAGTTACAACAGTGACACCTAGCGGCCGAGAAAAATAACTGCACGAATAAAACGAGTGAAGCATATAAAACAAAGCATTCAAAACACTTACGTTTTCTCAGTTACTTAATATTGAAATACAGCAACTGGAATGAACTGTGGTGTTAGACAAGTTTTTTTTTGGCAACTTAAGTCTCTCTCTCTGCTGCTGGCCCAGAGCACATGGAGACAGGAACTAGCTCAACAAATCCAGAAAACCACCGAAGAAGAAAAGGAACTCGGCATCACTTCCTGTGATGTCATCAACAATGGGCTGAGCCTTCACAACAGTGTAATTTGGAAACAATGTAACCATAGTGTAAAGTTGATATTCCCTGTCAAAAAATATAAATAAATAAAATAATAAAAATAAAAAGAGTTTGAAGCAAACTATGTACTAAAATGTCATTTTTAAAAATAAGGTAAGGTAAATTGCATTATATATTTTCAAAATAAATGGTCAAATTTCATATTGAATTGTAAATTGCAAAATGCATTGTTATTTTAATTTTCACATAAAAGACCTATGACAATTTAAAATGCTACTGATTTTGTTTTTATTTTATATTTAATTTAAAAAAAAATTGTCATATTGAATTGTCATTTTTAAAGCTGAATTCTTATTTGCAAGCCTTCGTGTTGAATTATCAATTGCAAAGTGCATTTTGAAAATGCATGGTCAAATAGCAAACCAAATTGTCAATTGAAAATTACAAATTACTTTGAATTATGGGTGAAAAATACTTCCAAAGTAATTACATGTATGAAAACTTGCCTACGAGGACGGATAAACAATGAATATAACTCAAATATAAAAAAAATGTCAGATGCATCATGAAAGTTGTGATTGAAGCTGTGGAACTAAATTCCTAAAAGCAAATGACTGGGAAAAGTACTGAAAAGGTATTACAAAGTATAAGTGGCAATTACTTAGTACCTAGAAGAATATAGAGCGGGGGTGGGGGGTGGTTGTGTGGCCGTTAAACCATTTAATCTGGGCCGCCAAATTGGAATAATTTATAATGATAACCCTTATTGTTTTATTTTCACCGTAAATTAGGTGTCTCCATAAATGTTGCACTACAAATAAATTGACCCCTGTTAATGTGAAGAAAGTAATTCTGCATTTATGTAAGGTTGAAGATTTTTTTCGTTTTTGACATTTATGTGTTTTCCGAGTCAGACAGTCATTTTTCCTATCATTCCAACTTAAACTCAGCATTTCTCCAAGTTTGCTCTTTTCCCTGAGGGATATCAACCCATTGGTGCAATTGGCACTAAAATAAGAAAACAAAATTCCATATCATTACTTTCTCTTATGAGGTGGATTACCGAAGCACTCCATGCTTTTGCTCCTAGTCCGGCTTTCAAGTTAAATTTAGAGCTACTTTTGGCCCTGTGAGTCAAAAAGTGTGCCAAAATCTGACTTATAGGAAAGTTATGAAAAATGAGATGAGTTAAATGTTTGCCCATTCACTTTCAAATGTATTTCTATATTTATTATCTTTTTCCATCTTTTTTTATAAAATGAAGTGGAGTTAGGTATACAAACGTGGCCTTAGTTCATCAAAAGGAAATAGTCCCTGACATTTGTTGTTTTTCAGGAAGAATACAGAAAGTGGAAAAACATGATTGGAATTTAGTGTTAGTATTGAGCAGGGATCTTTATATGAAAAGATCATAGTAACTGGTGATTTATTTTTGAATAAGTTAACTATTTAGTAATTTAGTATTCCTTAAACATCTTTTGATCACCTTCCAAGCAGGTAAAGTAGATTTTCTTACCGGTAATGACGGTCAGTTGAACTCCACTGCTTCTGGCGTTCTCAAATACAGAGAAAAGAGTGAATGTGTGTTTAAAGCCAGGATAGAGAGAGGAGACTGTAAAGACTGTTGGTCCATCAGCATCTGATGCAGCAAAGATCCTGTCTTGATAATCAGCATCAAGAAAATAACCACTGTATTTTGCCTTACTCCACTGCAGAGTGACACTGGTGTCATTCTTTTCAATTAAACTGAAGATTTCTGCATTTGGAGGAGCTGAAAAAGAAAAACAAGAAGAGAGTGAAAGATAAGATTCTGAGAACAGTACATTATTGACAACAAGTCGTTAAAAGCTAACAACATTGGGGCAAATTTAATAACTCTGTTATTTGTAAAGTAAGTTCAAATTTCAAGTCTCACCAGTGACTGCATCAATGCTGATTCCACTGCTTCTGACATTCTCAATCACAGAGAAGAGAGTGAATGTGTATTTAGTTGCAGCAGTCAGAGATGACACTGTGTAAGTTACAGAGTCATCTGCAGCTGGAGCACTGATGTTTGTTTCTGTGCCATTAAACAGGAGAACAAAGCTGACACTGTTGTTGACTTTGTTCCACCGTAGAGTGATGCTGGTTTGATCTTGACCAGCTGCTCTGAAGCTGTGCTTTGGAACTGAAACAGGAAGAAACATCTTTAAATGTGTAATAAAAAAAATTATACAGATGCATATTTATTTTAGCTTCATAATACCCACTTTGTTCCAACATATTAATTAATTAATATTTACGTTTTCCCAATGGTCAAATACAATGTCCATTCATTATATTGTGTACTTTAAGTGGATAATTGTAATTTAAAAAAAAATAACCTGATCAGTTGAGTGTCAAAACATTACCTGCACAATATGCAGTGTTGCATCCTGGGAGTCTTTGAAGTTTGTAGACATAGTAGTCTCCATAGCAGAGTTTGACCTTAATACTGTAGGAGCAGCAGAAACTACCATAACTATAACACAAAGAGCGTGTTACAGTTTGATTGTATTGAGTTGGATGAGGTTGTGTCATCTGCAAACGGTTATAACTGCTGCTACATCTGCTGTCTTGTACACAAGTTTCAGGAATCTGAGCGCTGGTTTGTCCCACAAACATGCGATACCAGCCTTTAGGGGAGTAGTAACTTCCACTACAGTATGGATTTCCATTGATGTTATATTCAGAAAGCCAGTTATCATTCAGTTCAGTGTAATGTTGACAGGCTTCACCACACTGAGCTTTTCCATTGATGATGACACAGTCCTGGTCTGGAGGACAAAAGGTCTGTCCACATGGAAAATATGGCTGATCTGTTGTTGTAAGAATGCAACCAATTAAAAGTTATTCACCTTTCAAGACAGGGCAATAAGATGCATTCATCCATAAGATTTTCTACAATATCATTGATCATCACTTGATGTTAAAATCTTCTTTCGTAAAATGTTTTAGCACTCATCCAAGTGGCTTTATCAGTTCAGATGCCATGAGTCAACATCAAGAAAAAATGTTTTGCAAGATACACTAATAAGTTTCTTGATGCATTAATAACATATATACATAATTTATATATACAAACTGTTACCTATATATACAGCGTTAGAAATAAGGAAAAAAAATAAAATCTGGCAAGTAATATTTGGTTGTCCTCCCCAATTTTTGGTTCTCCTTCGATACCAATATTCAACAGCAACGAAACCTACTCAGATATCAGTACTTACATCTTTATTTCTTCTATACATCTAATATCAACTGCCTCTTATGATGGACATTTAAAAAAACTCTTTAAATATTAAAAACAAACATTTTACTAAATATTGAAGCATCTGGTTACACAAAGTATTGCCAAAAACTGGAAACTACTATCTTTATAACTAGTATTTTTACACAGATTTAAATATTTTGGTTGTTTTCTTTTCTTTGGTTTTGATAATTGTTGCTTAAAGAATATAAAATACAAAGACTGTTGTAAAAATTTAGAATATCATATCAATCCCATGGAACAAGTTTTTTTTCCAGCTCATGTCAGTCTGTTCTGTCATGAGTGAAATTTATAGTGTTTATAGAGGTAAGATCTTAAGCCCGAGCCCGAGTCAGAACCCGACCCGACCCGAATTACTAAATGACAATCATTACGTTCGGGTCAGTTCGGGCTTCTCTCTCTTGGACTTTTTAAATAAATATATTGTAATGGCTGCAAAGATGCTCCTTAGGCAGGCGGTTTTCAAACAGCTCTTTATTTATCCTGTATGTCAGAACGGTTACCTTATGAACCGAAAGGCGCAGCCATCTTCTTCTTACTCAGAGGGAGAACGTTCACCGAACAGACAGCACACACACACACACACACACACACACACACACACACACACACACACACACACACACACACACACACACACAGGTAGACCCCGCCCCCTCCCACGAGTCACCAGCCCACCGTTGATTGACACACACTGTGGTCCAGCAACTGGCAGAAAGGGGGGGGGGGCGGCCACCCGCAGCTCTGCGCATGTGTCGTGAATGTAATCTTCCCTCCACAAGCCCGCATCTATTTTGTTTAGGTATCCCCGATATGGAGCAGCAAGAAGTTAAGGATAAACTTAAGACAGTGGAACTGAAAAGGCAAACAAACACTGCCGCAGCTGCAGTATTTCTCCGCCTAATGAAGCGAGTGCGCATCAAGAGCTCCCTTTCTTTTGTCTGGCCTCTTATTCTGTGTTGCAGCGTTATTTCGCTGTGCAAATGCACTTCCGGCGGAACTCTATGCCACAACAGCGAGCTTGACTACACGAGCGGCTGCAGCGACCACTCTGTTCGAAAGAAAATAACGTTCATGATCATAAAAATATGTAGATTATTTTACCTTTAGAAATCTGGCGTTTTTTTCTGCCAAAGACTATGGGATAAATTTAAATTTCGGGTTTGCTTCGGGCTCGGGCCTGCAAATGCAGTTAATTGGTCGGGTTCGGACCGGGTTCGGCTTTGATCTGGATTTTTTAGTCCCGATCTTACCTGTTAACTGTTTAATGAATGTATTAAATCTTTTTGCGTGTGTTTGGAGACCTCTAGCGATCCTGCCAGGTACTGTTGTTCAACATTTTCATTTCAAAATATGAAAATTGCACTTGTAGAAAAAGAAAGGATACGCTTAATGCTAGCATGCACGAACTTCGTTTGTCAGTGGAAAGAATTTGCTGCATACGTCTCAATTCAGAGGTTGCCAAAAACTAACCCTTGAAACTTGGAAAATAGTCGAAAAATACCAAAATGTTGAATAAAAGACCAGGTTGTCACACAACAACCATCAGGTTAATTTTGGTTGTCCTCCGTGAAATCTGGTTGTCTCGGATAACCGCTTTTTTCGAACTGATATATAAAATAAATATGACTTCTCTACCCTCCACTCCCTTTCAAGCAATTTATGTTTTAATGACTAACTAAATTTTCAATTCCTTTAAAGAAATTTCATCTGAATCAAGATTTTAAGCATTCTACAGCTGTTGCTATCAAAAGCCAAAAATACCCAGTTTTAATATGGATGCACCGTTAGGTTTTAAGAACCTAGTGACACAGCTGTTCTAACGCTCTTTAAATCACCACTAGGTGGCCTAAAAACATAAAAAAACATTGTATATTTTACCTGAACATTTTTGAGATCAAAATGTTAAGTTTAATCTATTACCTAGAGTAATTTTAGAGATCGGAGCTTATATGCATTAGCACTTTCAACAGTACTGTCTTGGAAATTGTATTTAACTTTTCTACGTGAATTTTCTACATGAATTTAAAAAAAACTTGTTTAATATTACCACAAAACAGTGGGTTGAGCTTATTAAGCTTCCAATAGGAACCCTTTAGATGAAACAGATACATTACTCAAAGTTTTGAGGAATCAAGAGTAATTGCTTAACTATTTCATTTAAAAAAGCGTTTTATACCTTTTAAAATTGATATAAATGGGTTAATTAGCTTTTGGAAGATATTTTGATAGCTTGTAATGGCTTTTTTATAGTGTTTTTATAGTGGGTTTTTTAATTTTTAAAAGCTTTTTGCTGGCTTTCAGAAGTCTCCAAAACGTTTCACCAGTTTTTGCAGTTTCCCTTTAGAAGAAAAGAGCACTTCAATAGCAGAATTGAGGTATCATGGGTAATTAACTTGGTCTCATTTGTTTTGATTTTGAAATTGTCTTTGATAGCTTTCAAACGTTATTTATATCACTTTAAGAGCTTTTGAGAGCTATTTATAGCCCGTAGCAGCAGTCACTGAGTGCAAGGACCATATTGTTTTTGCCCTTGGAAAGATTTCTGCGTCTATGGGCGAAAATTTGACACCCACCACTTGCATGAAAAGTCACCAAAATTTTAGGTGAAAATGAATTTTCTACAAAGAGAATGACCCCCCCTCATGATGATGACATCACAGCTAGCGATAACTTAAAAAAAATGAACGGGTTAAAAAATCTGTTGAGCCGAAAAGTGAAAAATCAGTAACGAAAACAAAACACACGTGTCGTGGATGTCCCAAGGACGTTTTGCAATCATTATGGGATGGCCACTGGGATGGCAAACGTTGAAAGTTGGCGATTTTTGTGTTTTTTCGACAATATGGGAAAACAACACTTTTGTTTGTGCGATTTTCCCAAAATCGCACAACGTGCCGCCAGCTTGAGTGTACAAACACCACAGAAGTTTAGTTGAACTTTGACCTTGGGAAGAGACCGCCATCTTTTGAAATTAGAAGTTGTAGATTTTTAACAGCGTGCATGTGGCGAATTCGCAACTACTGTGATCTTAGCTAGCGCACACATTTTTTATTGGAATGTCGTAAAAAATGAAAAAGCGTTTCCCTTGCCCGAGCTGTAAAAAACGATGTAACATATGACATGATCAATAAAGGGATGTGGGCGTAGTAAACAAAAAACGGTGGCAAAAAAATGTGCTGTTCAGCTAAAATGAAAAAGTCGGATATTTTTTTTCTTGCAGAAAATCCTAACCCTAAACCTATATAACCTTGTCAGGGATATCCACACAAAGTTTTGAGAACTTTATGGGATGGCAACACGACCTATGGTTTGGCAGCAATTTTGTGCCAAAATCTGTGATTTCGTGATTTTCGAAATCATCGTCCATCCTGATGGTTGAGTGCATACATCGTCAACGGCCAATTTAAGGGACATCGCCCAACCCTAGGTGCTATCAGCATAGACTTCCTGGAAGGGACTGTTCTCACTGGTCTATCTCCTTTTTGTTGGTTGGAAGGGGCTGGTGCATTGAGCATGTTTTTTAGAGGAACACTCAGAAATGCGTTAATGGATCAAATTTTCTTTTCGTACATTTTTGAACATAATATTACACTTGAAAGAAATGCGTTAATGGATCAAATTTTCTTTTCGTACATTTTTGAACATAATATTACACTTGAAAGCTCAAAAAAATGATTTTGCATTGTAAAGGCTCTTTAATAAAAATTGACATCAGGCTAAACATGTTCATTTTTAGGGAAGAAGAAATATTTAGCCATTTTTTAAAAATGGGATTCATAAGTAAAATGCTTCTAGTGCTGTTTTGAGGAACTGTAACCTATGAGTTATGTTTGGGAATGCAGAGTAGAAGCTTGCTTGTTGCCCACAGTTTGGTTTTCTAAAAAAATGTTCTAAGTTCTAAGATTAGGTAGTATATACTTGAAAAAGTGTTTTAGAACAGATGTGTTTTAGAGCAGCCTAAGTTTTCTGCAATAAATACTCACTTAATGCCTAGTATTACATTTTTTTTCCATCTTTCATCCTTTTTTAGCGTTTACTGCTAAAAAACAAACAAATGGGAAATGGTCTTTTTAAAAGTTAAACTTTTTTCAAACTTTACATCTTAAACTTGGCAATTTAACAAGCTTTCTTCCTTCAGGTGCGTGGACCAATTAGTGAATTCAACAAATTTGATCAATATTGTTTTGGTGTTGTTCAAGGAGCCTCTATCTGAATGTTGTTAAGCTTTGTCACTTCACTTTTTAAGTTTAAAGTTCTATGTAAGACATCACAAATAACCACTTTAGTGAATGTGTTTCTGTATTTCTTACATTGTTCTTTTTTTCCTCTGTTCTGCTAAAAAGGTGTGTATTAAACATAACTTTTGCAGATGCAACTACGCCTAATACCAATAAGTACCGGTATATTATCTTTACTTCTCTTATGAATAGTAATTTCCATTGCACAAGGAGATCCCATTGACGTTGTATTGAGAAAGCCAGTCATCATTTAGTTCAGTGTAGTGCTGACAGCCATCCAGACATTGGAAAGTTCCATTGATATTGATGCAGACGTGGTCAGAAGGACAAAACCCCTGTCCACAGGGAAGATGCTGAAGCAAAACAGGACCTGGCCCCTGTCCATACCACCAGAAGCAGCAAAATCTGTTTCATGCCATCAAAGTGTCTGACTGCCCTGTCAACCAGCTGGACCTAAACTCCATTGAAAATGTATGGGGTACTATTAAGAGGAGAATGGAGGGCACGAAACTGAATAAATATTCTTTGAAACAAATTTTTCAAAGGAATTAGTGAAATGAATACATTTTTCTATGATATTCTAATGTTTTGGAAAGGTGTATATTTAAAGATTAAAGAAAAAAAATAACTTACCAGTACCAACTCTTAGTTGTACTCCAGAGCTTGTAGTGTTCTCAAAAACAGTGAAAAGAGTAAATATGTATTCCGTCGCTGCATTGAGAGACACCACTGTGTAAGTTACTGGTCCATCTCCAGATGCAGGAATTGTTCTCAATTCACTGTTAAACTGCAGGATGTAGCTGGCATTGGTGACCTCACTCCACTGCAGAGTGATGCTGGTATCATTTTTTCCAAGTACTTTGAAGTACTCTACATTTTGAGGAGCTGACAGTAAAAGAAGAAGAGAAAAAAAAAACTGCTGTAGTTTCATGTTTGATCAGAAAATAACAGTTTTAAATAAAAAAAATTATTGTGACACTAGTTTCTTCTGTCAACCTGACATGAACGATTAGGGTTTTTGTCAGCTTAAACAACTTGTCATCATTAGCTTATCGTTTTGCCCTTTGTTGAAAAAACCTAGGAAGGCTTTTTTTTCCAACCAACTTTTTCAGCCAACTTAAAATACCACATGAACAGATTTTGTCTTTAGTTAACTATGTTATAAATCTTGTGATTTCAAATTATTTATTTAAATAATTAGATGCTGATTTGTCACATAATCTATTAATTTAAATGACAAATGGAAACAACAAATGGCATCACACATCACAATTTCATCAACTACGGCAGGGGCACAACTCCCCAATTTTATAGGGGTATGTGGCCACATTATAACCCCCTCCCCCCCCACACACATACAACTTCTTTTTTGCTTAAATATATACATCTTATTAATTTTTATCTGATCTTGCATATGGCCCATTTTGTGGGCCATTTTCAACCATGTTTTGCCTCAATGAAGCAGTGGTGAGTGACTTGTCATGAATGCCTGCACTTAATTTCCCAAAATGAATTCATTCATTCATTCATTCATTCATTCATTCATTCATTCATTCATTCATTCATTCATTCATTCATTCATTCTTTCATCTTTTCTGTACTGCAGGACTCACTTAAACGATGAGAAAACTGATCCTTGGAAAAAAGATTGTTGTGTGTTCTTATATATTATTTTTTACTTTGTACACATACTTATTATGCATATGGTTTTTTAAGTAATGTCTGTAATGTTTAAGTGTGAAGCTTAGATTGATTTTGTGGAATTGTTTTCAAACAATATTTTCATCTTTGATTAGATCAATTGCTTTTTGTCATTTAAATCTGAATGACATTCTGTTGTAAAATATCTCACCAGTTGCTGCATTGATGTTGACTCTAGTGAGAGAGGAGCGAGAAAGCAGAGTGAAGGTGTACTTGGTTCCAGCAGTGAGGGATGAAACAGTGTAATTTATTGGTCCATCTCCATCTGGTGCACTGATGTTTGTCTCTGTTCCATTAAACTGGAGAACAAAGCTGTCATTGCTGTTCCCTCTATTCCACTGCAGAGTGATGCTGGTCTCATTTTGACTGAATGGTACGAAACCTTCTGCATTTGACAAAACTGAAAATGAAAATCATACAGTTATTTATTAAATAATAGAGATATTCTACTCTGTGTTATATGTGTATTCTATTATAACCAATCTTAATGATCTCCTTAGTTCAATTATATTGTAAAGCATGACATCTAGCTGTGACAATGCAGACTGCAACTCATTGAAAAACTCTTTGTTTTCTTGAATGCTTTACACTGCAAACCTGTCGTGCTTTCTTCAAAAGATCAATTTTACTCTCAAGTTGACCAGAACATTGAATTTTAAGTCATAAACTAAAACCTTCTTGAAACCAGAGGTCATTCTGTAGATTCATGTGATCTTTCTCTACAACAAATGGGCAGCCTGTGAGCATAAACTGGGCAAACCTTTACAGGGCACGGAGGTTGACAACACAAAATACCAAGATTGTAGGCCGCTTGGTGAGCCTGTAGAGTGGAAAAGTTCATGCGCATTCTTTTCTTTCTTTTTTTTTTAATCAGCATGCTGCGAGCAACATGCAACACGCCAAGTTAAGTAAGGGGGAAGTAGATGAAATGCAGGCGTGTCTAATGGATTTACATTTTTTAAATCCCCCCGGTCCCACAGACTGCGCAAGAAGCCTTTTCGTGTTGTTCACATGCAAGTATGCACTCCTTGTGCAGAGCCTGACTTAGAAATAAGATTGTAAATGGCGTATACTTATATAGTGCTTTTCTACCTTCTTCAAGGCAAAAAGCACTTTACAGTCACAGCTCTATTCACCCAGTCACACACACATTCACAAACTGGCGAACACTGGCGACAACCTCCCACCAGAGGCAAGATGGGGTTCAGAACCTTGCCCAAGAACACTTAGACTCATGGGTGTGCAAGGCAGAAATCAAACTTGCAACAGTCCGATCATAGGTCGACCCCCCTACCGCTGCACATTAAAAAGTAAATAAAATGAATGAGAACCAAAGAGTGAACTCCACCCATTGTCTCTATTCTATCAGCAGTTTCACCACAAAGTACAACAAAACAAGGAACGAATATATGAGGCAGGAAGGAATGAAATATGCATGTGGACATGTAAGTCAGTCAGTCTTTCTATCTGAGTTATTTCCTTTAAACCTCTGGGAGTTAACTTATGTTTTACGCTGCATATTGTTTTAACTTTGCTATAGTAGTAACCTGTGAAACCAGCATTCTTGTGAACAGAACACAGCCCTGGGGCATTTTTGAAACTCACACATGAACATTTGTGAACAGCGTGGCTTTTTGGTTCATCAAATGTTATCAACTGATTACCTGTAACTGTGGTGCTAAAAACATTAATTATAACGTTAAATTAAAATATGATGGAACCAAAGTTCTGATAAGAAGAAATTCTAAAAGTAATAGCTTTCAAAAAATTGCTTATATTTTCTATGGCTGCCATTTAAAATCCAGTTTTTTAGACAAAAGTATTTATCTTAGATTAAAATAGGAAAATACTGTACCTGCAATTCAGGTTAATTCCTCTCTTTATTGAGTACTTTCAAAATGTCTGTTTACCATAATCTCCACTCTAACCAGTCTGAGCGGATTCCGCTGTCACTTTATGCTTCAATGAAAGTATTTTTCTTCTGATGCTATCTTCTTCTTTCTTAACGATGACAACTGTTTATAAAATGTTTAATTGGTAAGAATTAAAAAAAAATTGGATGAAACTGTGTAGATTTTTTTTAAACACTGAGCTGAAACTCTCACCAAGTACCTGGAAAGACTTCCATGAACAAACCATCTAAATCTGCTTTCCTTGTATTTATCCCCAAAACATCTAACATGAGCTGTTCCTCTGATGGACTCATTCCTGATCCAATCCATCTTTGTTATTCTCAGAGAACCTCAAAATCTTCATCTCTCATAAACTCCATCTCTTTCTTCTGTCTCTTTCTCTGAGTCTCTATCAACAAAAATGCTGCTTTCACCACAGTCTTCTACACCTTTCTTTTCATTCTTACTGACAGTCTTTTTTCAGTAATCACACCTGTAATCGTGCCCCACCTGTTCCAACTTGCTTGGGCACATCTCTTTATCTGTTGAACTTGAAGTCCTTCACCGTCTTCACCTCGTTTCCCTGTAAGCTCACCATTTCATTTCAGTCCCTCTCATTAACTAAAAGCTACCATGTCTTACTGCAGCTGACCATTATTCTTCTCCTTTCCACAGGAAACCTTCACCTCTCTAGATGGTTCTCCACCTGCTCCCTGCTCTCTCTACAGATCACTATGTCATCTGCAAACATGATGATCCACAGAGATTCCTGTCTAACTTCTTCTGTCAGTCTGTCCATCATCACAGCAATCAAGAAAGGTCTCAAAGCTGATCCTCAGTGCAGTCCCACCTCAACAATAAACTCCTTATCACACCTACTGCACCAGTGTCCAACAGTTATAAATGTCCTGCACAACTCAAATGGATTCTAGACTTTTTCATGCAAAGCCAGCTCTCCTCTCTATGTATTCTGTCATAAGCCGTCTATAAAACTATAGACATAGACATAGTCTACACTACTTTAGCAGCATTCTCTTAATAAAAATGTATATTTGTTGGGGATTATACTACACTGTTGCTCAGAAATGCCCACTTCCCAAACTCAAAATTTTAGATAAGTGTTTACATATGACTTTAAAAAGCTTTTATATTTGAAAAATATAAATGCATGGACTACTGTGTAAATCTTTTATATGACAAGCAATGTAACCTAGAATTATATTGATCATGCAGTATTTACTAAATGTATTTAGTATTTTAAAAATGTGAATAATATCTGCTTCTATCTTATAAAGGAACAAACCAGATTAAAAAGATAAAAAAGATTTAAAAAAAATTTAACAAATTTCTATTTACACAAATAGCAACAAACAAATTATAGATAAGTGCTTAATGACAAAAGTATGTAGTACTGTAATATTCTCACATATGACAAGCATTGTTATCTATAAGGAAATTCATCAGCAAGTATTTTCTGTCTTAAAAATGTGAATATTATCTGCTTCTACTACAACTTAAAAGGACAGAAAAAATATTAAAAAGATCAAAATCATTAAAAAATTAAACAAACCTGTTAGCGCACAAACAAACAGCCAGAGATCCATGATTCAAACCTTGGCAAAAGAAGCACATTTGAAACTCCATGCTGTTAATTATTTAAATTATGCGCATTTGAGATTTTTATACGAAAGTCTGTAGACATACAAAAGAAAAAAAGTTACTTACCATTGTATTATTTACATTTCCTATCTGAAATGACAGTGCTTCCAACCATTCATATTCTAGAAGGAGGTTATGTGATGTTTGTTTGCCAACAATAACTACTCCCCTTTTAAGATCTCCTGTTTGGGGCGGGGCCAAGTATATTCTATCTGATAAGAGCATCCGAAAACAATGACTCCTGTTTGTTTTGACAGGAATGTGTTCAATCCAGTCTGAACAGCAAAAAAAAAAAAAAATCTTTTTACTTTTGCTTTCTAAAGTCTCTTTTACTCATGCATAACACCTCATGGTCCAGCAATCACAAAACAGTTAAAAGAGGAATTGATAAAGACTAAAAATGTATATTTAAATAAATCTATACATCAAGAGACATTTGTTAATTGAAACCCATTAATCCACATCTGTCAAAACTTGATTCAAGGGCTGATGTTCTGCATTGTTTAGTAAAATATTAAAAATAATATATGAATAATATATTCTGTCTTGAACTTCTATAATTGACAAAACATAAAATGTTCTGGACAACTAGAATTGGGTAGGGCAGGTTTCTAAAAAAAACAAGCAGGGCACCAACTGTCTGAGACTGCAGTTTGACACCTCTGTTATCGAGTCCAAGCTTTTCTATTAAATTCAAGCCAGGGATACTTTGGGTGTAGATACATGCATGTAGATAAAGACTTAGTAGACATACACAAAGTTGAGTTGACTAGTTTTTAGTTTTAAAAACAGAAAATAATTTTTAGTCAGAAAGACAATCTGCAGTCATTTTCTAGTCTAAGAATAAGAACTCAGCCATTGAGAATTTAGCCATATAATGTTTGTTTAACTACCCTGTATTTATGAGTTGTGTGTGTTGCTATTAACTTAAAAACCACTTCAAAGAACATCAATGTTCAAGATGGATTCACTAGGTCTCCTCTTTTAACTGAGTTTTTGGTGCTTAGTAACTCTTGTGATTGTTTTAATAGCTGTGTCAGACCCATTTGTTCTCCAGGGTTAACAATGTTAATGCTAAATTTAGGCAAAAACTCCTCAGTAATGTGCTTCTTGATCACTTTTACCACTTGATCTTTTACCAGCAGATCTGTAAACCATGTGACTTGACAGGTATGAGCATTCTTTAGTGCATTCCAACTAGTCAAGTAGAGATGTATTTATGACTCACAGCCCAAAAAGACGTTACACTATAATTAAAGTTTTATGAGAAAGGCACGCCTTAACGCTTCTAAAAGAAAGTTATTTAACTTTGACAGCTTGTTTTGACAAAAGTTTTGTTCTCCTTTAAAGTAATACATGATAATGATCTGCAGCTGTGACCTTAATGTACCACACTTGATAAGCTGACCTCTACTTTGATGTCAACTGAGATAAAGAATGTGGAGAATGGGCTTTTCCTTGTTTGTAAATGTTTGCATGTAACCCTTGTGCTATCCTAGGCACTTTAACATTGGGAGTTGGGTCATCTAGACCCACTAGACAGTGTGCTGAACCTTTCTTCTTCAATGATTTGTGATCTTCACTGGTGTCCATGGATTACATGAAATCTTTCCACCTTTATCCACCTTTGTCATGGTAGGGAGAACACGTCAATGCAAGGGTGGGGTCATCTGGACCCCATAGGATACCACAAGGGTTAAACTGAGTGATCTATTATTTTGTATTTTCGACAGGTTATAAGGTTTTCAAAAAAAGGTCCCCATTTTGCTTTTAGTAGCATAAAACAGATAACAGCAGCATTGAGGGGAATCTTTTTCAGTTTGGTTGGGTTGTTTAGCAGACATGTTCTGGTTTTGGTCATGTTCTGTTTTGAGTTGTCACCTTGTCAGTCGCACCAGTTTCAGGTTAATGATTCACAGCTGTCTTCATTTCAGTTTATCATCTTCAATGTGTCTATGTGTCTGGTTTTCCGTTCATCCTGGTCCGGTGATCTGCTTTCACTGCGTTGTTTTTCCTTTAGTCTATTG
Organism: Oryzias sinensis; assembly: GCA_037389245.1. Lineage (NCBI taxonomy): Eukaryota > Metazoa > Chordata > Actinopteri > Beloniformes > Adrianichthyidae > Oryzias > Oryzias sinensis. The sequence goes on along the minus strand of CM074495.1, from coordinate 27,635,753 downwards.
GGTTTTACATGTTTCACTTTATTTTCCAAATCTTTGAGTTTTTACCACAAGTCCAGTCTCCTACACTTTGGGACCTTCACCATTTACTGCCAAAAGCTGTCAGCTTAAAAAAAGAAAAAGAAGAAGAATATTGTTTTATATGATTGGAAATAAATTCAGGCATGAAGGGGTTAAATGCCAGCGGTCAGAACAGTTACTAAACACCAACAACTCTGAGTGGGTTAAATTGGATCGATGACCAGTTGAGGTACAAGAAAAATTTTAAAATAAGCAAATAAACAAAAAAAGGTCTAGTGTCAGTTTTGTTGTGTTTTATTTATTTATTTTCAATTTTAATCTAATTTGATTGAACTTTTGGCCTCAAAAGGGAATTGAATTAGTTTATGTGGAACTTAACTGTATTTAAAACAATAAAAACTATTCAAGATTTTAAAAACGAAAAAAACACTGTTCAGTTGAGTCTATCACAGCTCTTTGTCTGCAATTTTATTTTGGATTTATTAAAAATTAATACAATACTTTGATCATAATGTATTAAATTGTTTTTGTCTGTCATTTTAATTTGTCTTTATGCTGTGTAGCTGAGAAGCGGATCTGCATATTTCTCTGCAAACTGTATAAAAACACATAAAAAGTCTTTCAATTAAAACAGCCATAATTTTATAATTTATCATTTTGTTTTTAAATATTTTTTTGTCCAAGTGCTAAAATTGTCTTTTTTCTTTAAGAAAATCTGAATTAGGTTTTTAGTAACTGTTAGACAACTAAACATATATAGCCCATCTCCCAGAATGGGCAAAAAATAGAAAATACATCATTTTAATTACATTTAAAAAAATGCTTGCATCTTTAGTTTTCACTTTATCTTTTGAAGTTTATATCTTTTGTATATTCTGCTTTTCTTGCTGATCCTCATTTTTTATGACTGTTTGCTCCATTACTTGACAGCCAGACTAAATACCATGAACCCTTATGTTGCATCTAAATACAAGAACTGTCTAAAATGCACTTCCACTGCAAAAAGATAAAGAGATATGGTTGGAAAAAGTGCGAAAAATACTGTCACAAACAGGTGGTGTACAGGTCCAAATTACTAAAGGCTTTAAGTAAGAATTCTAAAACTTCAATAAACAAACTTAAACTTAGACAAACTGTGAAACAAGGACAGAAAAAAGGTCAAAAACAGACGATTACAACAACAAAGAAAAACAGAACTGAACAAAAATCGAAGAGCACATTCCTCACTCAAACAATCAAGAAGCAGCCAACCTTATCATGCAAGCAAACATTCTAGTAAGTGTTTTACAGGTTTCACCAGTTTTAGTGATGATCCCATCACTATAATATTTAATCTGTATGCAGGTGTACTGACACTATCTGTTGAAACGGCATTACATTTGTAAAACTGTAAAATAGTTTATTTCCTTGTGCTTTTGTTATTTTCTATTTAAAAACAATTTACTTTTCATTTAACAAGTCAAAGGTGTCTGGCCGTTCTTCACTGACCTCTGGCATCAACCAGACATTTCTGCCACCAACAGAACTGACTGACTTGATTTTTTCTGATTTTGGGACCATTCCCTGTTAACACTAGAGATGGTTGTGGGTGTAAATCCCAGCGTATCAGCAGTTTTTGAAATACTCAGACAAGGCCGTCTGGCACCAACAACGATGCCACGTTCAAAGTCACAGAAAATAATCTTTTTTTTTCTTTTTTAACTTGAACTGGTGATCCAGGCAACAACAGAGGATTTGAAGAAGTTCAACAGCTAAATCTTTGTGCCTTCAGCTGCATATCTTTTCCTTCAACCTTGCTTAAATCCTGGTTGCACAACCACCAGCATTATTTTTTGTTCGTGCAGCATTTACTGGTATTCAACAATGAGCAACGCTTTTATTTTCTCCTCAAGGCAGATTTCAAAATGACGGTAAAACCTTCAAGCAAACCTACGTGAGCAAATCCGGTTCCAAATCCTCTGCATGCTTTGTTTGTGCCAACTATGTTAAACGTCCTTGAAAGTGTTTCATGGAGACTTAAAACATTCCACTGAACATGGTACCTGTGTTCCTTCTAAATCACAGCCAGTTCAGTGCCTGCCTGTCAAATTTAAAAGGCAGATTAGAATATATACCTAAATGTTTGTCCTATGAACTAAAGATACTTAAAAAAGAGAAAAATGAGAAGTACAACCTTTTTAGTTGCAACAGAAAAAAAGCTCAGTGATCAAAACAAGTAAGCTATGAAGCAGATATTAGCCTGAGCTAAAGCCATAATTATTTTAATAATTTCCGGCTTATAAATCAGCACTTTTAGCTGCAAAGTGTTTGAATCTGTGCTGAGGTGAATATTGGTGCTGCCTCGTTTGTTGAGCTTTTGTAATCTGTTTTTCCCCTCGGGTTTTGCTCACTAAAACCCATGACTGAATCAGGTTGAACCAAAATCTAAAAGGAAAACGATTGACAGTTGAATAAAGAATGCTCTTTGAACTTCCACACATGGCAGACAGATTCTTGGAACAGAAACCTTCCCATGATGGGGAAGCAGCTCAGTGATGCATTGACAGTCTACACCCACACAAATAATGTTCAACTGGTCTGACTGCTTTTGTGCTAAAAGCAATCTTAGATAACTGACAATAAAGAACAAGTACCTTTCTTATGTATAAGGGAGAAGAATTGAACCGGGATGGAGGACTCCCATCACCCTTGTCTCTCTCAAAGGACTTTGTCACCCTGCGCTCCTTCTATTAAGAATCCAAGAAGAAGGTTACATTTCCAAACAGAGAAAAAAGTTGAAAAGCTCATTAGGGGTGTCGTATATTGAACCTATTGGGAATGTTTTCAGTTAAAACAGAATTCTTTCCTTATCTGCTAAGGACAGTGTGTGTTACCGGTGGTCAGATAGAATAAACCCAGAACCAGGAAGACTCAAACAAATCCATTGAGTTTTAAACATTTACTTGAACCAAACAGGATTCAAACAGAGAAGACGCTCTAACAAAAAACACAGAGAACAGAACTTAAATAGGAAGCAACATGATTAGAGGCAGCTGTGACCAATAAGTAAGGGGCCACAGAAAACCTGCCAGAGAAGTAACAAAAAGAAACACCACTAGAGGGCAACCATAACATAACCCCCCTCACTAAGTCCGGCTCCTAGCGGGACGTCAAGGCTGGTCAGGATGGTCCCGGTGAAAGCGATCGATTAGATCCGGGTCCAGATTATGACGCCCCGGAACCCACTGTCGATCGGCAGGACCGTATCCCTCCCAATATACCAGGTATTGGACTCCTCGCCCAACCCTTCTAGAAGCGAGAAGACGGCTGATAGTATAGACTGGTCCCCCATCCACAAAACGAGCGTTGGAGAAGATGGGACAGTGGAGTGGAGGGGACTGTCTTTCACAGGTTTTTGCTTGCTCACGTGGAAGACTGGGTGGATCCGCAAGCTGCTCGGAAGGTCCAGTTTGACTGCCACAGGGTTGATGTTCCGGGTGATTGTGATAGGACCAATTTACAGGGGATGCAATTTACGAGCTCCCCCTTTCAGAGGCACATCGGATGAAGAAAGCCACACTCTGTCCCCCACGTTGTATTCAGGAGCAGCCGATCTGTGACGGTTAGCCACTGCAGTGAACCGTTCCTGATTCTGCAGAAGTTGGAGACGGTATAAGCTGCCGTCGGCAATGCCTCACAAAAGAAGCGGGACCAGTGGTTGAAGCTGATTGTTCATGGTGAGGCAAAAGAGCTGGCTGATAACTGTAAGCTGCTTGAAAAGGGGAAAAGCCAGAGGAATTTTGGAGGGTGTTGTGGGAATACTCAGCCCAGGGCAGCTGAGAAGACCAAGTGCTATGGTTCTTGGCACAGATGGCTCATAAAGTTGTTTCCAAGTCCTGGTTGTTACGCTCTCTACCTGGCCTCTACCTTGGTTTGGGGGTGGAAACCTGAATTTAGGCTGATCTTGATACCTAGGAGCTTGCAGAATTCTCTCCAGAAGGCTGCAACAAACTGCGGTCCTGGATCAGAAGTAATGTTTTTCGGAAGGCCATGTAAACAAAAGACATGCTTGAAGACAATAATGGCTAACTCCTTGGCTGATGGCAACTTCCGCAGAGGCACAGCATGGACCAGTTTGGAGAACCTGTCAATGATAGTGAGGATGACAACATGACCCTTAGAGTTGGGTAACCCAGTAATGAAGTCCATAGAGATGTGGGACCAAGTTCTGGAGGGCACAGGTAGAGGTTGCAGGAAACCGGCGAGTGGTCTTCTGGGTACCTTGACGCTGGCACATACAGGACATGAGGACACGAAAGCCCGAATGTCTGCGGACACTGTGGGCCACCAAAACCGCTGGGCCACCAGGAACGCAGTCCTTGTCACTCCAGGATGGCAAGCCAACCGAGAGGAGTGCCCCCACTTGAGGACTGCAGGTCAAAGAGAGGGAGGAACACACAGCCAGCTAGCAGGACATCCAGTAGGGATGGTAGCCACATCAGGGACTGAAGATTTGACCCTGCGCTCCAAGGCCCATCGAGACGCTCCCAGCACCAGATGCAGAGGAACAATGGTGGCTGTGGCTGTAGAATCCTCGGATTCCTCCTCTAGCTGAAATTGGCGTGAAAGAGCGTCCGCCTTGATGTAATTACTACCCGGTCAGTAGGAGATGGAGAAATTGAACCTGTCAAAAAACAGGGCCCATCTGGCCTGGCGTGGGTTAAGTCTTTTGGCTGCCAGAAAGTATTCCAGGTTTTTATAATCAGTCCAAACCAGAAACGGTTGTTCAGCCCCCTCCAACCAGTGACGCCACTCCTCCAGGGCCAACTTTACAGCTAGCAGCTCTCTGTTCCCTATGTTGTGGTTTCTCTCTGCAGGAGTGAGGTTGCAGGAGAAATACGCGCAGGGATGGACTTTGTTATCAGACGCCTTCTGAGACAAAACAGCCCCCACTCCAGACTCAGACGCATCTACCTCCACAATGAATTGTTTAGAGGTGCCAGGCTGAGTCAGGATAGGAGCTGCAGAGAAACGTCTTTTTAGCCCAGCAAACGCTTTATCAGCTCCCTCATCCCAGACAAAATGTACCTTAGCTGAGGTGAGTCTGTGAAGAGGTGCAGCCACGCCACTGAAACCTCTCATGAAACGCCTGTAGAAATTTGCAAACCCCAGGAAGCTTATGTCCAGAAGGGACTGGCCACTCAAGAACAGCCTTAACCTTGGCATTGTCCATCTGAACAGACCCTGGGGTTATCACATGCCCGAGAAACTTAGTCCAAGTAGTGTGGAACTCGCATTTCTCTGCCTTGCAGTACAGCTGATTCTCGAGGAGGCGTTGTAAAACGGCTCTGACGTGCTGCACGTGTGTGTTAAGTTCTGGGAAAATATCAAAATATCATCAAGGTATACAAACACAAATTTGTTAATCATGTCCTTGAGTACGTCATTAATAAGACAGAAAAACTGCAGGAGCATTTGTTAGTCTAAAAGGCGTGAAAGGTACTCAAAATGATCACTGGGGGTGTTAAACGCAGTTTTCCACTCATCCCCCCCCCCCCCATGCGAACCAGATGGTATGCACTCCGCAGGTCTAGTTTGGTGAAGATCTGGGACCCCTTAACCAGATCAAACGTGGACTGTAACAGAGGGAGGGTGAGAAGGCTAATTGTGGAGTGCGGGGGGGTTGGGAAACCACCTCAGGAAGCGGTGGGCAGAATCCAGTGTTGCTGCGCCATTCACAATCCCATTCCCTCATCCTCTGATCGATGCGGACCGCCAAGTTGATCAGCCTCTCCAGCTCGTCTGGTACGACCCTCGCCGCCAGCTCGTCTTTGAGTGTGGAGGAGAGGCCCTGAAGGAAAACGTCCACTAGCGCCTCGTCCGACCAGCGGGTGCTGGCGGCCAAAGTCCGGAATTCCACCGCGTAATCCACAACACTGCGAGAGTCTTGCTGGAGACGGAGAAGCTCCGCAGGTGCTGTTCGGTGGGTCGTGGTTGGACTGAACACTGAGAGCAGGTGAGAGGAGAAAACTCGAAACAAGCTGCAGAAATTGGCACCACGGTCCCATTCTGCCAAAACCCAGCGTTTGGCCCGACCGGTCAGGAAACTCAGAGCAAAAACCACTTTGCTCTGCTCAGATGGGAACTCACTCGGCCTAAACTCAAGATGGAGCCGGCAGGAGGACAAAAATACTCGACAGTCCTTAGCCGTCCCATCAAACCGGAGGTCCCAGCTGGATCTGGACGGATGAAGATGGGGAGATGTGCTCCAAATTCGTGAGACGATCACGGAGTGTCTGTAATCCGGATTTATATCCCTGCAGTTCTTGGTACAGGGCTGGCAGAGCAGCAGAGTCCAGTTTGCAGAAGACTGGGGTAAGTCTCAGTTCTCCAAACTTCCTGCTGGGTTTAACATGGTTGGAGCGTAATGTTACGGGTGGTCAGATAGAATATACCCAGAAGCAGGAAGACTCAAACAAATCCATTGAGTTTTAAACATTTACTTGAACCAAACAAGTTTCAAACTGAAAAGACACTCCAACACAAAAAACAGAGAGAACAGAACTTAAATAGGAAGCAACATGATTACAGGCAGCTGTGATCAATTAGCGAGGGACCACAGAAAACCTGCCAGAGAAGTAACAAAAGGAAACACCACTAGAGGGCAACCATAACAGTGTGTTGTAACACACCCTCATCACAGTTGGGGAAAGAAGCAGGTGAAGAAACACATAAGAACTGTTTCTAAAAAGGTAAAAAGGTCATATGTAATTTACAGTCTGAGTGAAAATGTAACCCCTGTGCTATATTTAAATAATTTTAAAATAAAAATTTCTTTCACAAGCGATAACCTTATATGTTAACTCAGGTCACATATAAAAGAAAAAAATAGTATTGCTTCAGAATACAGGTCGTCTTTTTTTCATGTAAATAGAATGTAGGCACTGTATAGTGATATCAGGAAATACTAATATGTAACAATAGATTCTGAGAACCAAGAGGCATACCATCTAAAGCAGGGGTATTCAATTAAAATTCAAAAAGGTCCAGTTACTAAAATTTTCTCCCAGCAAAGGTCCGGATCTTATGTTGTCACTTAACATAATGTACCCTCATGTTAATAAAATCAATAACGCACATACATTTTTTTGAATGGAAAACAACACTAAAATTATTCTGAATAAAATAAATAAAAAGTGCAAACACAGCTTTGAGCAGCCTGAACTTAGGGCATATTTCAAGTAATGTAAAACATTCAGAATCTTAAAAGTGCTTTTAATCTTCAAGAAAATTTTTTTAAAAAGACATTTGAGCTGCCACCTTTTTAAAACATGAACTACATTTTAGATAAAATAACACAGGAAACTTTTCAAGTAAAATAGAACAGGGCAGAATTTAATGAATAAAAAAGTGCAGAACTTTGAGCAGCTCCCTTTTTCATCTCTCCTTCCAAACTTTCCTTACTCCCTTTCAATCTCTTTTTCCTAGTGAGAGAAATGGGCATGTAACTGTCCTGCCAGCAGTTTCTGCAGCCGCATTAAAGCACTCCTTTACAACTGTCACATCGCTGAATGCTTTCTTGTGTTGCGCCAAAATCCACGCGATCTTTAACGAACACTCATTTGCACGCTGCTGCCCGGTAAATGCATGCGTGATGACACGAGTAGACCTGTCATACTGTGCTTTCAATTCGATGGTTTTACTTGCCCTCACTCACTACGGACTTCTGCGGGTACATTTCCTCAAACGACCCGTGTTTGGTCTCATGACGCTTAACGTTGCCACTTTGATTAACGCCACATTTTCACAGCATATGAGACACAAAGGTTTAGAACTGGCTGCAGGCAGAATAAACATGTATTTGTCCGTCCATCCATCTTTAAAAGTTCGGTTTTCAGCACTACTTTTCTCATTTTTGAGCAAGCCATTTTCTCTCATCTCCTCTCTATCTCTCTCTCACACTCGACGCTGTTGTTGAAAGGTAAACAATCGATTTGATTGGCTTGGCTATCGATGACGCTCCTGTCATAATTACTAGATTAGCTGCGCATGAACAAATGATTAATATTTTTTTTAATATCAAATCCGGTCCGGGCAGACTCGTCACTCGGTCCGGACTCGGACCGCGGTCCGCCATTTGACGATGCCCGATCTAAAGGATAGTGGCGTCCAATCAGAGAACTTGATCTCAGTAATTTTGTAGCTATGTGTAATAACTTAGTACTGGGTACAGGGAAAAATTAAGTTATCTAAATACAACAGGGTAAGAATTTCATAAATATTGGCAAGAGCTTTTAAAATGAGGTTGGCAATCTAATGAAAGGGATCATTACTGAAGATTTCAGAGTTAATTTGTAACTACAGAAGTAAGTTCTCCATAATTACTGTGCAAACCTTGTAATATAAGATAATTGGCAGGATACAAATCATCTACCTTGTAGATATTTTCTAACTACTGCTACTGATATCATATTACATATTTTGAATGTTGCTGTGATTGGTGTCCAGAATCCGCTTTCTGACATTGCTGTGATCCCTTTCATTCATTTAGGTCTATCTGAACTACACCGGCAGTTGGAAACCATGCCCTCATTGTCAACTTAAAACGCTGCTTTTGCCGTAAATGCTTAAGAAAAATTGAAGAAATTGTTATTGTTTTTTTCTGTTTTGAACTTGGTTTTATTCATTCATTCATTCATTCATTCATTCATTCATTCATTCATTCATTCATTCATTCATTCATTCATTCATTTATCTTCTTAACCGTTTATTCCCTTTCGGGGTCACGGGGCTGCTGGAGCCTATCCCGGCCACTTGGGCGTAGGCAAGGGATGCCCTGGACTGGTCGCCAGTCTGTCGCAGGGAAGAATATACTCAATCACACATCTATTCACTCTCACACTCACACCTATGGACAATTTGGAGTTGCCAATCAACCTATGTAGCATGTTTTTTTTGGACGGTGGGAGGAAGCCGGAGATCCCGGAGAAAACCCACGCATGCACGGGGAGAACATGCAAACTCCACACAGAAAGGTCCCCCATTGATGTTGGGTTTTTCATGTCCCCCAGCTAGGACTTGAACCGGGGCCTTCTTTTTTTTTTTTTTTTTTTTTTTTTTTTTTTTTAACTTGTCCTGTCCAACAGCTGGGCAGACAGATGAGAGCTGAAGGCCTCTTGTGTTGGACATATTTTACTTTAACAAGAGGGGTTATTAATCTTAACCGGGGCCTTCTTGCTGTGAGGCAAGAGCGCTAACCACTGCGCCACCGTGGAGCCTTGGTTTTGTTCTTCGAACAAAATTAATTATCCATTGAAGCCAAAAAAACTGAACAGTATGTGATTATTCGTTTACTAAACACTTCTAGAGCTCTACATGTCACATCCAAAAGCTTATTTTTGTACAAAACATTTGATCTCATTTCCCACTTGCTACAAGAGATTCAGACATCTGGACGTTTGGAGTTTGCACTTTGTTGACAGTCCCTTGGCAGCTGTTTCACTGCATGTCAGTATTTACAGATGGAAGAGAACACTTATCATTAAAAGGCATTAAAAACGTTCTTTTTTCTTTTGAAATGCACTTGTAGTTCACTCTCTGTGTCAATACAAAATGATTGAGATACTTGCTGACACATTAGAACGTTTATCAGAAGAGTTATTGAGGCCGGAAGTCCGAATCTGTGAAGATCTTTCAAACTTTACCGAACCGATAATTTTCTTATTTTCATAGCGACAATTATAATAATAATAAATGGGTCCCCTAATTTTATTTTTGTTTTTATTTTCCCCTCTCGGATTATTGCGGGACAGTGAGACTTCAAAGTGGGTCACATAGACACAGAAACACGGGAAAGGAAGGGGCTGACAGACAGACAAATCTTAGACAGAGCAAGAGAGAAGCTGCGGGAAAATCTTTGAACGATCTTATAAACCCTGATTGGAGACGTGATTAACGATGTTTTAGCCCAGTGGAATTTTCAGGATTAAAGGTCAGCAACTTCAGTTAAAGGTATACTTCTGTTTTGAGTTGAAGTGTTGCGTTTTGAGTCATTGTGTTGTGAGTTAATTTTTTCAGTGTTGTGATAGAGTTGTAGTGTTTTATTTTGTGTTATGTTGCAAAATCGAAATTGTTGCGTTGTGACCCTTCTGGGCCACCGTACTAAAAACCTTGTATTGTTCGGTGTATTTGACCTGTGTAGTTATGGAGGACCTGGTTTCAGGAAGCAGGGGTGTGGTCCTGCCCCAAAATTTAACTGTTTTACTTTGCATTGCATTACAAGATTAGACTCTAATCCAAATAAGTGAACTCCACCCAACGTTGATTTTCACATTAACTCTACAGCAGGGGTGTCCAAAGTTTTGTTTGGTGAGGGCCAAATACAGAATAATGAGCAAAGGTCCAGGCCGCACACAAGAGGTGACATGATATTGACACATGATTACTGTGTATTTTTAACTCACCGATAATGTGAAGAACATTACTCTCAGTGGGAGCAGTGATGCTGATCTGTGCCACATAAAACAAGCGCACGTCAAAATGAAACATTCACTCAGACAATGAAACCTCATTCCAACCAGGTAGTTCAGAACGGGTTTATTGAGCAGCTGAAGCCAGCAGATCTTTACATACGTAGCCGTTAGTGTGGTTGACTGGCAGAGCGCACGATTTTGTAGTTTATAAAGAGTCTAAGTCCTGTATTCTGAGAAAAGTAGACCAAAAAAAAAGGGGGCTTATGGGTGACCAACAAGGACAATTTTAACATTAAACGCACACAATTTAAAAAGCTTCATTTTACAATTACACTTTGTGACAAAATATGCAACTATGAACAAAAAAAATTCCAAAAAAACAAAACAAGTTCTTTTTTACATAAAGGAAATACTTTTTCACAGTTCAGAATGCTATTTATTAAAATGCTCCGTCCTCCGAGCACACAATACATCGACCCCCCTACACCTCCGCTCCGTGCTCACACACCCATCTCCACCTGCAGGCGCCCCCCCCCCCCTCTCTCGTGGCACGCGCCCAGTTCAGCACACACCCACTGCGCACCCACCTTTCTGTGACCGACTCCATCTAGTGTTGAAACTGAGAAGTGCAACAGCGCCATGTGCAGGCCATATTCAATTATATTTTCAAAATTTGCTGCGGGCCAATAAAAACAGACTGTAGTTTGGACACCCCTGCTCTACAGTAATCTTTTAGTCCTCTGACATTAGCTATGTCCTTTTTTAATGATGTTTGCAGTTCTGGTACAACTAAAGTTTAAGAAAGGCTTCATCCTCACTTTATGTTTCAAAATTGATTTTCTAGACACAGTTTTAGCTTTTTTCTTTCTTTTATTGAAGGACCTTCTGCATTTTATCCACTGGGCTTTCTTAATATAAAGACAAAAAAGTCAAAAAATATTCTGCTATTGAAACATCCTGGATAAAAAAGATTTCACTGATATTTATTTTTAACAGCTAAAGGAAAAACGTTGCATTATTCTGACCCACATAAAATTCAAATAAAAGTGTTATATTGTTCTTAAGGTCAAGCTAAAAGTTGATTTGAACTGAAAACAATTCTATAAGTAAAAAATAAATGTAATCCTTGTTCAGATACATTTATTAAAGTTTCATCTAAATAAACTATGAAAGTGCGATGACCTAAAATGAAGAAGCAAAGAGTTGAATTTCTTTTTCTAAAACATTTTTATTTTATATTTTTATTATTGTTTTACGCCATAATTCTGCAGATGTATATTTATGAAAAAAAATCTAAACTCACATAAAGAATAAATTCATTTAAAGTAAAAAAGAAATGTTATAATCAATAATACACATTTTTATTATAATTATATACATTGTTATAATCAAACTCATAAACCTTTTGTAAAGCACATTAGTATATATTTCATCAACTGAAAAATCAGTAAAGGATTAAAATTCTGTCCTTAGGAAAACCATTCTATAGTGGCAAAGTCATTCATCTGTTTGTTTATGGCTACATTTATATTGAAGTTTTTTTTTAAACAAAAATATAAAACTGTTAAAATAATGTCGATGCAAACACACATTGAATATTTGTCATAAAAAATAATTATAAGTTTGACATGAAGAGCATCAATCAGCTTTATTTCTGCAGCACTTAACACTATTTACACAATCTATTTATTGAGTCTTATTATACCATGTAGCTCAATGTACAGAAATAAAGTCAAAAAGTTTTTAATCCCTAACTCATTGAATTTTTGTTCCATTCACCTTCCAGGTTTTGTTGTCTTGAAGGAAAATCCTCCTCCTGTTGTCTCACGGTTGCACAGGTTTAACTTTTATAGAAAACACATTTGGTGAAAGTCCATATGTTTGCAGAAACTACACACACACAGAAAAAACACAGAAAACACACAGACACACAATTTAAATACTATTAGTAAATAATATCATATATCGTCAGCCTAATAGCATATCTGCCTAACTCATTTTTTTCAGGTTTTTGGAAAAGAAGAAAAAACACCTTTTTGTCACCAAAGGAGAGAAGAGTTAGGCCAATATCTCAATTTGGCAAAAAAAATGAGTTAGGCAGAAATGCTACTAGGCTGACGATATGAGACATTAATATATATTAGCTACTATCTGTTGTTGGCAGTTTTAAGCAATATAAATAGAACTGTTACCTCTTTAATGGCTCTCTGCACTTCAGCTTCAGTCATCGCACCAAAAGACCTAAATCCCATGTCCAGTCCAACAACGTAGTCTGATTAAGACACAAAAAAGATCTTTGTAGGTCAAACATTTTATTGAACAAGGGAGACATGTATGACAAGACACAATAAAAAAGAAACATTCAGAAAAAGGATTGACTTACTACGCCCTTTGGTTGTTGAGGATGTTTTTGTAGAGTTGAGTGTGGAAGTCAAAAAAAGGAATATATTTTTTTCTTTGGAACAAAAAGTTTGCAAAAAATTTGCATCAGAACAAAATATCATACATCTCTAAGACCTTCACAACCATAAACATGAAAAAAATAAGCGTATTTTTGTTTATTCATCTTGTGTCACATCATGAATCAGGAGTACCTGAGTAACTTCATGTAAGTTCATTCTGTGATGGTACTTTTATTGCATGTACATTTAAATGATTTTATTTTTTCCTTAGTTTGCCATTATAGTGACGTAATTTTTCCGTAATTAGACGGCTTCATTATTCATTTTTTTCATCCCCAATAAATAGAGTGGCGATCAGCTCATATTAAAACTTGTTCACATTTCATTTTGACATTTGGTAGAACTGAAAGAAAGCCCGGGTTTAATCTCACCTTGATTGGTTATTATTCAACAAACTGAACTTATAACTTCAGAAATGTCAGCTGCTGTGACCCCAAAAATATGACCAAAAACACACCTGTGCAGTCATAAACATGTGTAACAGCTCCTGGATCAGCTTCATACTTTCCCCACTCAAAAACACGATCAAAGAATTAAAGAATTCTTTAAAGTAAACGTGTATAATTTACAAATTAAAAAAGTTAAAAATCCTACCGGTTGCTGCTGTGATGTTCACTCCAGTACTTCTGACGTTCTCA
>CM074495.1:27605233-27621684 GCA_037389245.1 Oryzias sinensis | reverse complement strand
TTTTTTTCATGTTAATAGTTGTAAAGTTCTTAGAAATATTTTATAATATATTTATTTATATTTATAATATTTATATTTATAATATATATTTTATAATATATTTTATTCTGATGAGTGCAATCCTATTTTAGTACTTTTTGTTCCAAACAAACATAGTTGCAATATTATTTCAACTTAGATCTATTTTCTTTGAGCAATATTATTATAAAAGCCCTTTTATGACTTAATGCTTGAATATGTTTAAAAATCTATTTGACCTGCTGTTTGGTAATGAAATAGGCAAGGCAAGGCAAGTTTATTTGTATAGCACAATTCGTACACAAAGTAATTCAAGGTGCTTCACAAAACAGAAAAATGCATTAAAATCACAATACATCATAGAAATAATCAACATAAAATTTACTTTAAAAGAAAAGGAACAAAAAGATTTAAAAAGAAAGGAAGGAAAGAAAAGTGCAGATAGGACCGTTCAGTCATATACACGGCTAAACAGAAATGTTTTAAGTCTAGATTTGAACATGAACACAGAAGAGGCCTGTCTTACGCCTTCAGGGAGGCTGTTCCAGATTTTAGCTGCAGAATATTGAAACGCTGATTCCCCTTGTTTAGTTCTGACTCTGGGAATCAACAGGAGGCCGGTCCCTGAGGTCCTCAGAGTACGAGATGGTTCATATGGCACTAACATGTCAGAGATGTACTTGGGTGCGTGGCCATGGAGAGACTTGTACACAAGCAGAGCTGCTTTGAAGTCTATTCTTTGAGGTACAGGGAGCCAGTGCAGAGACCTGAGCACAGGACTAATGTGATCATACTTCCTGGTTCTGGTCAGGACTCGAGCAGCAGCATTCTGGATGTACTGAAGCTGTTTTACAGCTCGTTTGGACAGGCCGGTGAGCAGGCCGTTACAGTAGTCTAACCTACTGGAGACAAATGCATGGATAAGTATCTCCAGGTCTCGCTTTGAGATTATGTTTTTGATTTTGGCAATGTTTTTCAGGTGGTAAAATGCCGCTGATGTTACTGACTTGATATGGCTGTTAAAGTTCAGGTCAGAGTCCATGATTACCCCTAGATTTCTGACTTGATTTGAGGGTTTAAGGGACAGAGAATGAAGGTAGCTGCTGACACTTTCTCTCTGTTTCTGTGGGCCAAAAATAATAACTTCGGTCTTGTCTGAGTTTAGCTGGAGAAAGTTGTTCTGCATCCACGCGCTGATCTGTTGGAGGCAGTGGTTGAGAGAATCCACCGGCCCATATTCACCTGTTGTCAGTGACACATAGATCTGAGTATCATCTGCATAGTTGTGATAAGATATGTTATTACTGCGTATTAACTGCCCTAGTGGCAGCATGTAGAGGTTGAACAGAAGGGGTCCCAGGATCGATCCCTGGGGCACACCACAATTCAAGCCCATGTAGTCTGAGACACAACTCCCAATTTCAACAAAATATTTCCTGTCTTCTAGATAAGACTTGAGCCAACTTAGGGCAGATCCAGAGATGCCAACCCAGTCTTGGAGTCTGTGCAAAAGGATCCCATGATCAACAGTATCAAAGGCAGCGCTCAGGTCTAGCAGGATTAAGACAGAGACTTTTCCATCATCAGTGTTCAGGCGGATGTCATTGGTTACCTTGATAAGAGCAGTTTCTGTGCTATGATGGGGTCTAAAACCTGACTGGAAAACATCAAACGAATTGTTTAATAAGAGAAAGTCAGTGAGCTGTTGGTAGACAACTTTTTCAAGGACTTTTCCTAAAAATGGCAGATTAGAGATAGGTCTGTAATTATTCAGTACAGTGGGATCAAGACCGCTCTTTTTCAGGAGGGGTTTAATGACTGCAGTTTTTAAGGCCTCTGGAAATATTCCAGATTGAAGAGACATGTTAACTATTTGAGTAATTGATGGCAACACACTGTTCAAGACAGACTTTAGAAATCTAGTGGGTAACACATCAAGGCAGCATGTAGACAAGCTCAGACGGGTAATGGTCTCTTGGACAGTTTGGTCACTGACAGGTATAAAGTGAGTCAGCTTAGAGTGAGTAGGTGGCCGTTCGATAGTTATATGTGTTGTGGAGTTGATGGCTTTTTTAATGCCCTGAACCTTGTCATTGAAAAATACAGCAAACTCATTACATTTAGGTGTACAAACCAATTCTATTGGTAGCTGGGTTGGAGGGTTAGTTAATCTGTTAACTGTTGTGAACAGGATACGAGAGTTGCTGCTGCAACTTCCAATTATTTCAGAGAAGTACCTTTCCCTTGTTCTGCATAAGATCTGGTTGTAAGCGTACAACTCCGCATTATATATTCCATAATGAACCTGGAGTTTTGACTTGCGCCACTTTCGCTCGGCTCTGCGGCACTGTTGTTTCTGTGCCTTGACTCGATCATCATTCCTCCAGGGAGCTTTCTGTCTATGTTTTCTCAATTGAACTTTCATAGGGGCAATGGCATCCAGAACATTCAAGATGCTAGAAGTAACAGAATTCAGCATTTCATCAACATTGGCACCAGAGACGTTTTCAGGGTTTATCATTTCTACAAACTGTGCCCTAGTGTTCTCATTTATTTGTCTCCTTTGGACAACTGCAGGGCCAGGCGGTGGTTTGGGAGCAACAGACAGGTCAAAGAATACACAGAAATGATCAGAGAGGGCGACATCAACCACACTGACATTGTAAATAGTAACCCCCCTTGTGATGAGCAGGTCCAGAGTGTGCCCTCTGCTGTGGGTGGGGCAACTCACATGCTGAATTAGACCAAAGGTTTCAAGGACAGCATTGAGCTCTTTTGCATTTCTGTCATTGACATTATCAACATGAACATTAAAATCACCTGTAATGACTAGACCATCAAAGTCTGTGCACACAACTGAGAGCATTTCAGTGAAATCATCAATAAAACTTTGGCTGTGTTGAGGAGGTTTGTACATGACTATGCAGAGTAAGGGAGGAGCTTGTTTTAGCTCAATCTTAAAGGACACATACTCAAATGATGAAAACACACCAAATGATAGTCTGCGGGTTGCAATATTATCTCTAAACAGTGCAGAAACGCCTCCACCCTTTTTATTTTCTCGTATTTCCGATTCATGTTTGTAGTTGGGGGGAGTTGATTCGACTAGAACTATGTTTCCTGTGTTTTTGTCAAGCCATGTTTCAGTTAAAAACATAAAATCAAGATTAAAAGAAGAGATAAGATTATTGATTAAAAATGATTTGTTGCATAAAGATCTGACATTGAGTGCAGCAAGTTTGAGATTAGTTTCCTTGGGACTGGTCAAAACCTTCTTGCAAGGGATGTGAACTAGATTTCTTTGATTGGACAGTCTAACTGCCCTTTTTTGCATTCTACGTGGTGCAACTACAGGTATAGCACCAGAAGGAAGCTGTTCATCACAGGGCCCCAGTTTGACATAACCTTTCCTAGGACACTGGGGGCCCGTTTCATCCTAGCTCCGGGGAATAGCACCTCTAGAGGCGCGCAGGAGAGGTTGAGTTGAGGGTAGTTTGGGTGATGGACCAGGAGGAGCGGGAGCTGGACGGGATTTGGGTGAACGACGGAGGGGGCGTGTTGGAGGGGGTTTGGATGAAGGCCGTGTTGGAGGGACTTTGGGTGAAGGATGAGGAGGGGGCGCTGGAGGGGTAGGAGAGCTCCTGTGTGGTGTGAGGCTCACAGGTGTTAGGGGAGCCATCTTAATTCCTGACTTAATGAGGCTATCAAAATGGCTAGGTAGGGCCATGGGTGAAAGTGGGGGGGACGAAAAGGAAAGTGAGTCTTCACTGGGAGTAGATGTAGCAGGGGGCGCCCACAGCTGGTCAGATGGTGGAATTTCTGGGGCCAAATCTGGTGGTTGTTGTTGTGGTTCTGCAGCTGGGTCCTTAGCTGGCGGTAGTTGTTGTGGTGCTGGTGCAGGTGAGTCCTTAGATGGAGGTGATTGCTGTAATGCTGGTGGAGCTGAGTCCTTAGATGGAGGTGGTTGTGGTGCTGGTGCTGCCGGATCCAAGTCATTGACCGGTGTTGGTGGAGGTAGTTGTTGTTGCCGTTGTGCTGTGGTTCCTGGGACACTGGCTCGGTCCTTCCTTACTGCCTTTTCAGGCCATTCAGATCTATTGGAAATATGTTTGTATTTCTTTGTATTAAAGTTTTTGTTATAGTTGTTGATGGCACGGTTGTTAAGGAGAAAATATTGATTTGAAACTTTCTTGTCATAAACTCTGCTGACCCCTGCTTTAAACGAATAGTAGCTACTTTCTAAATGCAAAAACAGCCAACTATATTTTGCTTTGTGAAACCCTGTTCCGCAGTTAAATTATTGGATCTTGTGTGACACCAGTAAAAGTTTTAACATTTTTTCCTTTTTTCTCCGTCTTTTTATTTCCACACTCAACTCTACAAAAACACCCTCAACAACCAAAGGGCCTAGTAAGTCAATCCTTTCTCTGAATGTTTCTTTTTTATTGTGTCTTGTCATACATGTTTCCCTTGTTAAAATAACTTATTTGGTATTTTGTAAAATTTTTGACCTACAAAGATCTTTTTTGTGTGTTAATCAGACTACGTCGTTGGACTGGACATGGGATTTAGGTCTTTTGGTGCGATGACTGAAGCTGAAGTGCAGACAGTCATTGAAGAGGTAACAGTTCCATTTATATTTTTTAAAACCGCTACCAATGGATAGTAATTAATATATATTTGTGATCAATTAAGTGATCAATTAAGTGTCTTTATCTTTATCTTATCTTATTTATTCATTTCTCATATTTGATATTATTCACTATTAGTATTCAAATTGTGTGTTTCTGTGTTTTCTATGTTGTTTTTCTCTGTGTGTGTAGTTTCTGCAAACATATGGACTTTCACAAAATGTGTTGTCTATAAAAGTTAAACCTGTGCAACCGTGAGACAACAGGAGGAGGATTTTCCTTCAAGACAACAAACCTGGAGTGTGTGTTGTGATGGATCAACATTATTTTATACTGTTCTCATTAAAGTCTAAAGCTTCCTAATACTATAGTTATAGCTTCTTTGTGATGTAAACTATGTTATTGATTTTTTTTAAACATTTTAGTATTTTTGTTTAAAAAAAAAACTTCAATGTAAAAGTAGCCATAAAACACACAGAGGAATGTCTTTGCCACTATAAAAGGGTTTTACTTAGGACAATATTTTAATCCTTTCCTGGTTTTCCAGTTGATTAAAAACATAGTAATATGTTTAATATAGTTTAATATAGGGTGTATCAGTTTTATTATAACAATGTATATTAATGTTTATATTGGTTATAACATTTTCCTCTTTAAATGCATGTATTGTTCGTTTGGGTTTGGATTTTTTTCATAAATTTCCATCTGCAGAATTTTGGTGTAAACTATTATTAAAAATACTAAATAAAAATGTTTTAGAAAAACAAATTCAACTTTTTACGTCTTTGTTTTAGCTCATTACACTTCTATTGTTTGGTTACATGAAACTTTAATTGATGTATCTGAAAAAGGAAGTTTTTTTTTGATTAATTGTTTTTAGTTTAACTTAACTTTTAGCTTGACCTTAAGAACAAAATAACACTTTTATTTTAATATTATGTGGGGCAGAATACAAAATATTTTTCTTTTAACAGTTAAAAATAAGTATCAGTGAATTCTTTTTTGTCCTGGATGTTTTCAATAACAGAAAAACATTGGACATTTTTGTCTTTTTATTAAGAAAGCCCATTGGATAAGATGCAAAAAGTCTTCTAAAAAATAAATAAAGAGCTAAAACTTTTTTGGCTACATAAAGTGAGGGTGAAGCCTTTTTAAAGTCACTCGTATCAGAACTGCAAACATAAAGAAGGGCATAGCTAATGTCAGAGGACTAAATAATTACTGTAGAGTTAATGCAAAAATTAATGTTGAGTGGAATTTAATTATTTGGAACGCAGTCTAATTTTGTAATGCAATGTAAAGTAAAACAGGTCAAATCTGAGGACAGGACCACACCCCTGCCTCCTGAAACCTGAAACCCGCTCCTCCACAACTATACAGGTCAAATACACCAAATAATAAGAGGATTTAGGGATAATCACATTTTTGTTTCAATGTCTGATAAAAATAATTTAAAAAATCTTTGTAAATATTTGTAAAATCAGTATAAGTAGTTCGTAGCATTTCACCAATCCACTGAAAGGGCAGTGTGCCCCCCCCGTTTGACAGCTCCCTGTCTCTCTGTCTCCCTCTCCTGGTCATTGCTGTTAGTGCTGTCCTGTTCCCTTCAGCTGTTTTGCTGGTTTTTGTTTCTACAGGTGTTGAGGATGAGGGCGGAGCATCCCAACACACCTGAAACTCATAACTTCTCCAGCAATAGCTATTTTATTTAAAACAATAAAAAATGAGGTTAGAATTTCTTTAACCGCAATTTTAATGTCCAAATGTAAGCTCTTAATAGAAAAGTTGGCTATTTTTGCAAATGTGCTTAACATTGTTTAAATTAAGTAAATAAATACTAAAATGTCTAAAGTGACAGATGTAAAAAAATCAATTAATTTGAGACTAACTTGAATACTTAGCTTTTTGTCTCAGTATTTTGGACTTGCAACATTAATATATCAAAATATAAATGACCTTATTCTATGCTAATCTACAAATAAAAAAAACTGACAAAAATGACTTAGATCAAAATATTATGATACCAAATAAATAATTCCATGAAATTCTCTATACTTGTATATTTGCATGTTTGTATAGTGAGTGGACTCTGCCTGGAGAGGAAGAGAAGTTTACAGGAAAGTGTAAAGTTTCTCTGCTAAACGTATCATTACTTTTGTAATCCCACAATTCTTGTGGCTTACTGCTCTAAAATAATTTAGTTTTAGTTCAGTATTTTAACAATATTCTCCAAGGAGTTCAGAATTAAGTTTATTTTATATGACATTTTAGCTTTCAATGTTTTTTTATTTAGAATTTACGTCACGTTTTGAAAATTTCTACTTTGTATTTGTAAAATCTGCTGTTTGTTTTTGATATTTGATGTCTGAATCTCTTGTAGCTAGTGGAAAATTATGATGGAAGATTATGGATGTGTAGGGCTCTAGCAGTAATTCATAAAATAATACCCAGTGGTTTTTTTTTTTGTTTTTTGGCTTCAACAGATACTCAGTTTCATACAGAGAAAAGGCACAAAGTTTCAAACAGAAAAGCCAAGAACACATTCTTTTAATTTCTCTTAACTATTTAGGGACAAAAGCTGCGTTTTAAGTTGACAGTTGGGGCTATGTTTTTGATGAGTTTATCCAGTCTGTCGGCATCTTTTGCTTTGATGCCAGCACACTACAGCAAAGAAGATGGTCCTCGTCATGACAGACTGGTAAAACGTGGAGCATCCTGCTGCAGGCATTGAAGGACCTGAGTCCAGATGGACGCCCAGGAACTTGAAGGACGAGACAATTTCTACATCCGTCCCACCGATACAGACTGGGGAGGGCGGGAACTTTCTCCTACTGAAGTCTATTACCATCTCTGTAGGCTTGGCGACGTTCAGCTGCAGGTAATTTTACGCAGACCACCGACTAAACTCTCCACGAGGCTCCTGTCCATTTTCCACACACCCAACAACAGCAGTGTCGTCAGAGTACTTCTGAAGGATACATTGTACTGGAAGTCAGCTGTGTAGGTGGTGAATAGAAAGGGGGACAGCACGGTTCCTTGAGGGGCTTCAGTGTTGCTCATCAGGGTGTCAGACACACAGCCCTGCAGTCTCACAAACTGTGGTTGACCTGTCAGGTAGTCCTCAATCCAGGAGACCAGGGTGGAATCTGCCTGCATCTTCTCTAACTTCTCCCTTATCAGTCTCGGCTGGATGGTGTTGAAGGCTGAAGAGAAGTCGAAGAACGTGATTGTCACTGTGGTGTTCGGCTTTTCCAGGGAGGAGTAAGCAGGTATATCAGTGCATCATCCACTCCAGCCTTGGATTGGTATGCAAACTGCAAAGGATCTTGGAAGGGGCTCAGAAAGGGTCTGAGGTGTGACAGCACCAGCTACTCCATGACCTTCACAACATGGGAGGTCAGTGCTATAGGCCTTTAATCACCAGGGGCCACAGGATGGTTATTTTTTGGCACCGGGACGAGGCAGGAAGTCTTCAGGTCCAGCGACCTTTCGCTGGTTGAGCCTCTCCAGCTCTCTTCTCACCTGAATGGATGTGATGAACAGTCCGATCTGAGGGGTGGGGGCCATTGTAGATTCCGTGTGAGATGTCAACTGACAACACACTGTCTTTAGCAGATAAGGAAAGAATGCTGTTTGAACTGAAAACATCCCCAAAAGGTTCATTATGCGACGTCCCTAGAATACTTTTCAACTTAGTTCTCGGCTTGAAAATGCTACATCCTACTTGGATTCTTAATAAAAGGAGTCCTTTGAGAGAGACAAGGGTGATAGGAGTCCTCCATCACACTTGAATTCTTCTCCCTTATGCATAGAAACATATTTGTCGTGGTTTCTTATTGTGTTTTTTTTATTGTCTAGATGCAGTTATCTACCATCGCTTTTAGCACTAAAGCAGTCAGACCAGTTGAACATTGTTTGTGTGGGTGTAGACTGTTCATGCATCACTGAGCTGCTTCCCCATCATGGGAAGGTTTCTGTTCCAAGAATCTGTCTGCCATGTGTTGAAGTTCAAAGAGCATTCTTTATTCAACTCTCAATTGTTTTCTTTCTAGATTTTGGTTCAACCTGATTCAGTCATGAACAATTTTTTGTAAACTAGATTTTTTTTCTTTACTACCGCAACAATGACACTTTGTGTTTTCTCTTAAAAGCAGAGAAGACCAACAAATATTCAGCTCAGCACCGATTCAAACACTTTGCTGCTGAAAGTGCTGATATACAGTATAAGCAAGAAAACACAGTTTTATTATTGAATTAATTATGGCTTTAGATTAGGCTAATATCTGCTTCATAGCTTCCGTGTTCACTGAGTTTTTTTCTGCTGCAATAAAAAAGGTTTTACATCTCACTTTTCTCTGAAGTATCCTGTGTGTATGGGACATAAATGTAAGTATGTATTCTGATCTGCCTTTTGAATTTGACGTGCAGACAGGCACTGAACCGGCTGAACACTTATACCATGTTCAATGGAATGTTTTCAAGTTTCCATGAAATAATTTCAAGGATGTTTAACAAAGTTGGCACAAAAAGCATGCAGAGGACTTGGATCTCCAGTTCAAGTTAAAAAAGAAAAGAAAGATGATTTCTGTGACTTTGAACGTGGCATCGTTGTCTGAATATTTCAAAAACTGCTGATCTGCTGGGATTTACACCCACAACCATCTCTAGTGTTTACAGGGAATGGTCCCAAAATCAGAAAAAATCAAGTCAGAGTCAGTTCTGTTGGCGGCAGAAATGTCTGGTTGATGCCAGAGGTCAGAGGAGAACGGCCAGATACCTTTGACTTGTTAAATGAAAAGTAACAAAATAAAAAATGCAATAGGAATGAATGATTGTTTTTAAATAGAAAAAAAACAAAAGCACAAGGAAATAAACTATCTTACAGTTTGACAAATGTAATGCCGTTTCAACAGATAGTGCCAGTACACCTGCATACAGATTAAATATTATAGTGATCATCACTAAAACTGGTCAAACCTGTAAAACACATACTAGAAAGTTGCTTGCATGATAAGGTTGGCTGCTTCTTGATTGTTTGGAATGTGCTCTTCGGTTTTTTGTTCAGTTCTGTTTTCTTTGTTGTTGTAATCTTCTGTTTTTGACTTTTTTTCTGTCCTTGTTTCACAGTTTGTCCAAGTTTAAGTTTGTTTATTGAAGTATTAGAATTCTTACATCAAGCCTTTAGTAGTTTGGACCTGTACACCACCCATTTTTGACAGTATTTTTGCACTTTTTCCAACCAAATCTCTTCATCTTTTTGCAGTGGATGTACATTTTAGACATAGACCTTGTGTTTAGCTTCAACATGAGGGTTCATGGTATTTAGTCTGGCTGTCAAGTCACAGAGAAAACTGTCAAAACAAATGAGAATCAGCAAGAAAATCAGAAAATACAAAAGGTCTAAAATTCAAAAGATAAAGTGAAAACTAAAGATATAAAAAAATTTAAATGTAATTAAAATGATGTATTTTTTGATTTTTTTTAGCCATTCTGGCAGATGAGCTACATAGGTTTAGTTGTCTAACAGTTAATAAAAAACTTAATCCACATTTTCTTAAAGGAAAAAAAAACACCATTTAAGCACTTGGACAGAAATAAATATTTAAAAACAAAATAATAAATTGTAAAATTATAGCTGTTTTAATAGAAAGACTTGCATTTTTCATACAGTTTGCAGAGAAATATGCAGATGAACTTTTACACAGCAGTTTAAAATAATAAAGACAAATTAAAATGACAGACAAAAATGATTCAATACAGTATGATCAAAGTATTATATAAATTTTTAATAAATCCAAAATAAAATTGCAGGCAAAGAGCTGTCAGTTTTTACAATTTTGAATAGTTTCTAATGTTTTAAATACAGTTAAGTTGCACATAAACTAATTTAAATGCCTCTTAAAGCTAAAAGTTCATATCCAATTCCATTAAATTTAAAAAGTATAAAAATAAAACAAAAAACTGACACTAAACCTTTTTATTTTTTAGTTTCTTATTTTAACATTTTTCTTGTACCTCAACTGGTCATCAATCCAATTTAACCCACTCAGAGTTTTTGGTGCCTAGTAACTGTTCTGACCGCTGGCATTTAACCCCTTCATGCCTAAATTTATTTCCAATTATATAAGACAATATTCTTCTTTTTTTTTTAAGCTGACAGCGTTTGGCAGTAAATGGTGAGGGACCCAAAAAGCAGGAGACTGGACTTAGATTTAGAAGATTTAGCAAATAAAGTGAAACATGTAAAACCCAACAGACTAAGGGGAAAAACGTAGTGAAAAGCAGAGGACCTGACCAGGATGAACGGAAAACCAGACACTTAAACACACTGAAGATGATAAGCTGAATGAAGACAGCTGTGAATCATTAACCTGAAACTGGTGCGACTGACAAGGTGACAACTCAAAACCAGAACATGTCTGCCAAACGCCAAACCAAAGTTCTCAGTTTTGTGAGTTTTTTGTGTTTTTTCTGTTTTCAAAATACCTCAAAGCAACCCAACCAAACTGAAAAAGATGCCCTTCACTGCTGCTGTTATCTGTTTTATGCTGGTAAAAGCAAAATGGGAAACTTTTTTTGGAAACCTGTCAAAAATACACAATAGTAAATCAGTCAGTTTAAATACAAAGATTTACAAACAAGGAAAAGCACAGCGGACAGATTTAACTCCACATTTTAAATCTCAGTTGACATCAAAGTAGAGAGCAGCTGATCAAGTTTGGTACATTAAAGTCACAACTACAGAACCTTCTTATGATATACTTTGAAAGAGAAGAAAACTTTTATCAAAACAAGCTGTCAAAGTTATATAACTTTCTTTTTCAAGCGTTAAGGTGTGCCTTTCTCATTGAATTATCTAATTAGACTGTAACGTCTTTATGAACAAAAGAATGCTCCAACCTGTCAAGTCACCTAGTTTGCAGATCTGCTGGTAAAAGATCAAGTGGTAAAAGTGATCAAGAAGCACAAAACTGAGGAGTTTTTGCCAAAATGCAACATTAAAACTGTTAACCCTGGAGAACAAATGTGTCTGAAACAGTTTTTGAAACAATCAGAAGAGTTACTACCACCAGAAACTCTGAGTGGGTTCAATTGGATTGCTGGTTAGTTAAAAGATGAGACCTAGTGAAGCCATCTTGAACATTGATGTTCTTTGAAGTAGTATTTTATGTTAATAGCAACACACACCTCATAAATACAGAGTAATTATATAACCATTATCTGGCTAAATTCTCAATGACTGAGTTCTTATTCTAAGACTAGAAAATGACTGCAGATTGTCTTTCTGACTAAGAATTATTGTCTGTTTTTAAAACTAAAAACTAGTCTTCTTTATCTGCATAAAAACTTCAGTTTTTAAATTAAAAAACCCAAAGTATCCCTGGCTTGCATTTAATAGAAAAGCTTGGACTCGATAACAAATGTGTCAAACTGCAGTCTCAGAGGATTGACGTCCTGCTTGTTTTTTTTAGAAACCTGCCCACCCACTTCTAGTTGTCCGGAACAAATTATGTTTTGTCAATTATAGAAGTTCAAAGCAGAATATATTATTTATTATTTAATATTTTAATAAACAATACAGAACATCAGCCCTGGGATGAAGTTTTGACACCGTGGAACACATCAGAAAAATGTTCTAAGTGACAATGTGGTGTTATGCATTCATGAAAGAAAGAGTTTTCAGCACTTTAGAAAGCAAAAGTAAAAGAGTATTTTTTTTTTTTTTTTTTGCTGTTCAGACTGGATTGAACACATTCCTGTCAAAACAAACAGGAGTCATTGTTTTCGGATGCTCTTATCAGATAGAATATACTTGGCCCCGCCCCAAACAGGAGATCTTAAAAGGGGAATAGTCATTGTTGGGAAACGAACATCACACAACCTCCTTATAGAATATGAATGGTTGGAAGCACTGTCATTTCTAATAGGAAATGTAAATAATACAATGGTAAGTAACATTTTTTCTTTTGTATGTCTACAGACTTTTGTATAAAAAAATCTCAAATGCGCATAATTTAAATAATTAACAGCATGGAATTTCAAATGTGCTTCTTTTGCCAAGGTTTGAATCATGGATCTCTGGCTGTTTGTTTGTGCGCTAACAGGTTTGTTTAATTTTTTAATGATTTTGATCTTTTTAATATTTTTTTTTGTCCTTTTAAGTTGTAGTGGAAGCAGATAATATTCACATTTTTAAGACAGAAAATACTTGCTGATGAATTTCCTTATAGATAACAATGCTTGTCATATGTGAGAATATTACAGTACTACATACTTTATAAGATATATTAGAAGCAGATATTATTCACATTTTTTAAATACTAAATACATTTAGTAAATACTGCATGATCAATATAATTCTAGGTTGCTTTGCTTGTTATATAAAAGATTTACACAGTAGTTCATGCGTTTATATTTTTTAAATATAAATGTTTTTTAAACTCATATGTAAACACTTATCTATAATTTTGAGTTTGGGAAGAGGGCATTTCTGAGCAACAGTGTAGCATAATCCCCAACAAATATACATTTTTATTATTAATGGTCAGCTGCAGTAAGACAGGGTAGCTTTTAGTTAATGAGAGGGACTGACATGAAATGGTGAGGTTAAAGACGGTGAAGGACTTTAAGTTCAACAGTCTAGAAAAAGAGAGTGTGGGAAAGAGATAAAGAGGTGTGCCCAAGCAGGTTGGAACAGGTGGGGGAAGGTTACAGGTGTGATGACTGACAAAAGACTGCCAGTAAGAATGAAAAGAAAAATGTGTAGAAGACTGTGGTGAAAGCAGCATTTTGTTAATAGAGACTAGGAGAAAGAGATGGAGGTTAGGAGAGGTGAAGATTTGGAGGTTCTCTTAAAGAGTAAAGAGGATGAGTACGATAACAAAGGAATCCATCAGAGGAACAGCTCATGTTAGATGTTTTGGGGATAAATAGAATGAAAGCAGATTTAGATGGTTTGGTCATTGAAGTACTTCCAGGTACTTGGTGAGAGTTGGTGGACAAAAAATATGTAGTTGGATAGAGGCAGAAAAAGCACTTTGGAAACCCCAAAAAAGAGTAATTAAACGTGTCCTTGATGATTTCAAAGGGAATGGCTCGAAGAAATATTTTAAACTAAGTCACAATTTATTTCAGCTCAGTGTTTAAAAAAATCTACACAGTTTCATCCATTTTTTTATTCTTACCAAGTGTAATAAAAAGTTGTCATTGTTAAGAAAAAAGAAGATAGCATCAGAAGAAAAATACTTTCATTGAAGCATAAAGTGACAGCGGAATCCGCTCAGACTGGTTAGAGTGGAGATTATGGTCAACAGACATTTTTAAAGTACTCAATATAGAGAAAAAGTAACGTGAATTGCAGGCATTTTCCTACTTTAATCAAAGACAAATAATTGTGTCTGATAAACTGGATTTTAAATGGAAGCCATAGAAAATATAAGCATTTTTTTAAAAGATATTACTTTGCTTCCATCATATTTTTATTTAACGTTAAAATTAATTAATCAGTTGATTACATTTGAAGAACCAAAGAGCCACGCTGTTCACAAATGTCCATGTGTGAGTTTATGTCATGTACATTTGGCTGAAAACCATATTTCAAAAACGCCCCAGGGCTGTGTTCTGTTCACAAGAATGCTGGTTTCACAGGTCACTACTATAGCAAAGTTATGAATAACACAATATGCAGTGTGAAAACATAATTTAAAATTATGTTTAAAAGGAAGTAACTCAGATAGACAGACAGACTGACTGACATGCCTACATGCATATTTTATTCCTTCCTGCCTCGTATATTCGTTCCTTGTTTTCTTGTACTTTGTGGTGAAACAGCTGATAGAATAGAGACAATGGGTGGAGTTCACTATTTGGTTCTCATGCATTTTATTTACTTTTGAATGTATCTGCTTGTCTTTTATCTGTATTGGACCTCCACAGTAGTTTTTATGTGCAAATTGCTATGTTAGTCATTAGACAAAAGATTTCCACTAAAAAGAAAGCAACATTTAGTTTAAAAAAAATTAGCAAATAAATTTGACAAAAATATCCTGATGAAAATGAGATACATTCAAATTTCTTTCATATATTTTGTTTCAGGAGCACTGCTTAGTGTTTCCTTTGCTCAAACTCGTCAGTTCTACTTTGTGAACACTGAGCTGAGCTGGACAGATGCTCAGAGTTTCTGCAGACGTGAATACACTGATCTGGCCACCATAGAGAACACAGCTGATGTTGGGGCTGTTCTAAATACAACATCAAACTACACAGGTGAGTTTTTAAAAAGTAAATCTACACATGTAGTTTGCAATACATTGTTACAAACATACTTTAAATATGCAAAGTATAGCTGAAAAATGATCTACCAGTTTTACCACAAAAATATTCTGTGATGGTCGGTGCTTAAAAAAATCTCAGTGGTCCAATTTTTGAACAGACAAGGTTTGGATTGGTCTGCACGATGACTTGGAGAACAGCTGGAAGTGGTCCTTAAATGACAGCAACTTCTATGTGGAAAGAGAACAAGCCTTCAAAAACTGGCAACTTAACCAACCAGACAACCTGAATGGACAACAGTACTGTGTCGCATTTCTGAGTGGAAACTCATCCACAGGCAACTGGGATGACCGTGACTGCAATGAAGAACGTGGTTTTGTGTGCTACAATGGTAAGCCTTTTTTAATTTATATGTCCATGAATCTTCATCACAGAATCTACATTCTGATGTTCAAGTTATGCACATTTTCTGCACAGCTGTGTTAAGTTGGCCTAAGAATAACCTAAAACCAAAAGGAAACCAAGCTAAATCCTCTCTGATTGTTTTATTTCTAACCAGTCCACATTGTTCCTAATTGTTTTAACTATATTCAGATAATAACATATTTCAGTGATAAGCATTACATCAACATTACATTAAAAATCTTTGGTGTAATCCTCAGTTCTGAGCAAACAATTGGTGACTGTCCAAAGGAAAACCACCTCAATTAAAAGACAGGAAGTAGAAATAAAAACCACTGTCTGTCAGATTGACTATCTGCTTTGACCTGTTGGAAGTCGAAGAGGAAAAGAAACACAAAACACTAGAATTTGTTTAATTGTGTGAACTTTAAATGAGAATAATTCTAGTACAATATTGGTTATTCTTTGCTAAAACATTTACAGGGACAGTAAACGGAATTGCCTCATTCGTTGTTGGTGATGCAACACTAAATTGGACTGAAGCCCAGAATTACTGCAGGCAGAATTTTGTTGATTTAGCCAGGTAAGATGCACTAAACCCATTAATAATGTATTTGTCATAAAAAGTCACTTTAAACTAAGAAACGTGTATTTTTCTGCTGTTTATGATGCTTTATGTCCCACAGCATTTGGAGTCAAACAGAAAATGATGTCATCAACAAGCTAGCAAACGGTAGTTGTGTGTGGATCGGTCTGTATCGTCATAAAGTGTGGTCAGATGGGAGCAACACAGTCTTTAAACATTGGGCTGAAAATCAACCTGACCAGGGGGGCCAGAAGTGCATCGCTGCATCTTTCAGTGACTCAGGACGATGGTCGGATGAAACTTGTTCCCAGAGTTTTCCCTTCGTCTGTTATGGACAAAGTACTCCATTCACTTTTTCTTTAAATATAGTACATGTTGTTTATTATCAAAGGGCCCTCTTTAAAATTAAAAACACATTTTCACTTAACCTTGCTAACGTAATGCATGAAAGATGTCTTAAATTATGTATTTTTTTGTAAAGTAATAATCAGAATCAATTACCAAATTAGATAATCTTTAAGTATTTTCGAGCAATATGTTTT
>CM074495.1:27586215-27604733 GCA_037389245.1 Oryzias sinensis | reverse complement strand
TTCTCCAGTGCTGTCAGAAAATGGTGAGAAAGGCGAGCACAAGGGAGGAGGAAAGCTCAGGTTCCACTCAACTTATTTTAACTTGTTTTTGAGAATTTTACAGGAACTGAGTCCAAAGCCCAAAGCGTTATTTATTTATAAACCTCTGCTCCCTCTTTAAAGGCCCCCTTGCATGGATCATGTGGAAAACTCCTCATCATTACACCGGCTGCCCCGGCCACAAGAGACTCCCACAATCACGTGACACAAGAACTGGTGCAAGGAACGTGAACTGAAGCCCAATTCCAATACAAACCGGAAAATGATTCCATGTTTTGTTTGTAAAATCATTCTGTCATCAATAGATTCAAAAGGAAATTCACACAAGAACATCCTAAACCCATCGTTAGTAAAAAATGATATATAAATCCATTAACTATATAACTACTCTACCAATGAAATTATCATTGATGTTCCATAAAACCACAACAAACAAAGACATTCAATACTGTAATTAAAAACTTTCCTCTTTAGCATCAGATTATATTTTATTGATTAGGGGTGCAAACGATAACAAAACTCCTGGTTTGAAAGTTTTTCTTTTGTCAAGAGTATAGAGCAAAAAGAATTTGACTCACAAGTTCTACATTTCTAAATCCCAGTTCTGAATGAGACAAGAAATTCTCAACTGTGCAGATTTTGAGAAAGGCTTGTAAAGCAAAGATAAGTTAAAACAAAGTCAGGATAATACGGAGCCCCTAAAGGGCCATTGATAGAAAAAAAAATGGAGGAAAAAAAATTTTTTTTTTGAAGTAAAAAAAAATTTTTTTGAAGTAAAAAAAAATTTTTTTTGAAGTAAAAAAAAAAAAAAAACAACTGGTGCTAGTTAGTATCAGGTGCGTACCAGTTGGTTTCAGGTGCGCACCAGTTAGTTTCAGGTGCGCACCAGTTAGTTTCAGGTGCGCATCAGTTAGTTTCAGATGCGCACTAGTTAGTTTCAGGTTACATTATAACAATGTCAGTAATATTTCGTGTTTTCAGAAAGTTTACAAGGCCATATCCTCAACTTTAGCCATTCTCAAGACAACTGTAGCTACATGGTGCACAATAAGCAGGCAGGTCAACCATCTGATATCTTCTGATACTAACTGGTGCGCACCTGATACTAACTGATGCGCACCTGAAACCAACTGGTACGCACCTGATACTAACTGATGCGCACCTGAAACCAACTGGTACGCACCTGATACTAACTGGTGCGCACCTGAAACCAACTGGTACGCACCTGATACTAACTGGTGCGCACCTCAAACTAACTGGTGCGCACCTCAAACTAACTGGTGCGCACCTCAAACTAACTGGTGCGCACCAGTTAGTTTTTTTTTTTTTTACTTCAAAAAAAAAATATTTTACTTCGAAAAACTTTTTTCTTTACTTCAAAAAATTTTTTTTTTCCTCCTTTTTTTTTTTTTTTTTAATCAATGGCCCTTTAGGGGCTCCGTACTAAATGTAACAAATAGATAAAAAAAATAATACAAAAAAAAGGGGTTTATACAAATCTACACTCTGGCTTCTAAAGTTCTATAACCTCTTTTTGTGATAGTAAAACCTGTCCAACACAAAAGGTCTTCAGCTTAATCTGTTTGCTCAGCTGTTGGAAAGAAACAAGATTAAAAAAAGAGAGAGAAAAAATCAAGATTGTAGGCTGCTTGGTGAGCCTGTAGAGTGAAAAAGTTCATGCGCATTCTTTTCTTTTCTTTTTTTTACTGGCATGCTGCGAGCAACATGCAACACGCCAAGTTAGGTAAGGGGGAAGTAGGTGAAACGTAGGCGAGTCGTATGGATTTACATTTTTTAAATCCCCCCGGTCCCACAGACTGCGCAAGAAGCCTTTTAGTGTTGTTCACATGCAAGTGTGCACTCCTTGTGCAGAGCCTGACTTAGAAATAAGATGGTAAATGGTGTATACTTATATTCCGCTTTTCTACCTTCTTCAAGGCAAAAAGCACTTTACAGTCACAGTTCCATTCACCCAGTCACACACACATTCACAAACTGGCGAACACTGGCGCCAACTAGGGGTGTGCCAAAATATCGATATGGTGATATATCGCGATATTTAGACCCGCGATCGATTATCGATACGTCTTCATCAAGTATCGACCTTTTATTTACGTTTTAAAACCCTGTAAAACGTTATATTAACCATCCTTTGGTAAGACAATTCCTTGGAGGGTCGATAGGGGGCGCTCGTTGCGAGATTGGTTGTTTCAGGCGGACGAAGAAGAACACACATTCAAAGATGGCGGAGCGGGAAAACAATGAGAAGCGCCGGCAGCAAGTTAAAAGACGCGTCGGCAGCATTGAAGCTGCATCACCCGGAGTTGTGTGAGAAAGCTGTGGCTGCTGCTGCCTGAAGCCGACACAGCCCGACGCGGATACTTTTTTCCAGACGAAGCTAGCGCCGTCTTCTGAGAGACAGAGCAGCGGCAATAACAAACGGAAAACGGCCCCTGCAGCGCGGTGGAGAACGAGGGATTTGCGTTTTTATTGAATGCAGTAGAGCCACGCTTTGACATTCCCTCTCGGAAATACTGAAAAAAGGATCCCTGTACTGTACGTCCAGACCAGAGCTACGGCTGAGATGGAAACGGAAGAAAGAGAGGCATCCCTGCCCTTAGACCCCCCTTCTCCTCTAAGCAGAGGTAGACGAGCGGCGTCTTGATGCTAAATATGTTTATGTTCATGTTTTTCTCTCCAGAAAAACATGAACATAAACATAGATCACATGCAGCTTTTCCCCAAAGGTTTTGTTCACAAAGACGTTAACTTTTAGATGCACTTCAAGTATTTATGTATTTTATCCCTGGTAATTTATTTGGAAAGCAGTTTATGTCTTAAAAACTTAAAGGAAAGTTCCTAGCTACTTGATTTTTATTTTTCTGTGAGAATTATATTTTTGTCTACACCATATTTGCACTAAATGGTGTCATTTATTTTTTAACAAAGACACTATAATTTGTTCACAGAATTAATATCTAATTTCAGCTATTATTTTAAATTAAGCAATGGCTATGGCTTTGTTTTTCAAAATTTAATACCAATGTGTCTGGTAGCTACTTCACTTATTCATTTTTTATCCTGTTTACAGCAATTTTGTACTAAATAATCGCACTGCTGTTGATGTTCACTATTGTTTAAACTGAATTTTACAGATATTTCCAAATGAAAATTGTCATTGTTTGTCAAAGACAGAGTATTACTGATTTCAGCAATGTTACACAAAAGTCTGTTATTCATTACACCAAATAGGACACAAGTTGTTTATTATCATGGTGTTTAAAAAATAAATGGGGAAATATTTTCCAAAAAGCTGTTTTTAGAGTTCTTCTTTCTTAAAGTTTAATATATCGTGAGTTGTTAGAGACGAGATATATCGATTATCGCATTATCGCCATATCGTGATAGTATCGTTATCGTGAGCAATGTATCGCAAATCGTATCGTATCGTGAGGTACCCAGTGATTCCCAGCCCTAGCGCCAACCTCCCACCAGAGGAAAGATGGGGTTCAGTATCTTGCACAAAGACACTTCGACTCATGGGTGTGCAAGGCGGAAATCGAACGTGCAATCGCTGCACTACGGCCGCCATCCAACAATCAGAATGTAGTTTGTGTTGTACTTCTAAAGGTTTCTCAGGGAAAGTTATGTGACACCTGCACACCCAGTGCGTGCTCAGTAAGGGGCCACACCTTATGACGAGAGTAAAGGGACCAGGAAGGCATTGTATGGTATAATCAATGGTATGTCATATCTGTGTGCAACTTGAAAGACTTACAAATATTTGATGATACTCTTACTACACGCACAACAATTGTACACTACTTTTTCATGAGATCCCTTTAGGTCATGTATGAGCCTCAAAGGAACTGTGAGACACACCTGAACTCACATTAAGATGTGTTTGCTTCTTTCTACTAACTTCCATTGGACCAGACAACCCAATAACCTGCAGCACCCGTAAAGGTCAACCCCCGGTATGGATGCATGCGACTAAGGCTTAAACTGTTTAACCTAAAATAGTATTGGTTTTAGAAATGCATTGCACATAAACTCTCATCAATATGCAGTTTGTGACAAATATAGGAGGAAAAAATAAAACATATTGCTCAAAAATACTTAAAGATTATCTAATTTGGTAATTGATTCTGATTATTACTTTACAAAAAAATACATGATTTAAGACATCTTTCATGCATTACATTAGCAAGGTTAAGTGAAAATGTGTTTTTAATTTTAAAGAGGGCCCTTTGGTAATAAACAACATGTACTATATTTAAAGAAAAAGTGAATGCAGTACTTGGTCCATAACAGACGAAGGGAAAACTCTGGGAACAAGTTTCATCCGACCATCGTCCTGAGTCACTGAAAGATGCAGCGATGCACTTCTGGTCCCCCTGGTCTGGTTGATTTTCAGCCCAATGTTTAAAGACTGTGTTGCTCCCATCTGACCACACTTTATGACGATACAGACCGATCCACACACAACTACCGTTTGCTAGCTTGTTGATGACATCATTTTCTGTTTGATTCCAAATGCTGTGGGACATAAAGCATCATATAAACAGCAGAAAAATACACGTTTCTTAGTTTAAAGTGACTGTTTCTGACAAATACATTATTAATGGGTTTAGTGCATCTTACCTGGCTAAATCAACAAAATTCTGCCTGCAGTATTTCTGGGCTTCAGTCCAATTTAGTGTTGCATCACCAACAACCAATGAGGCAATTCCATTTACTGTACCTGTAAATGTTTTAGCAAAAGAATAACCAATATTGTACTAGAATTATTCTCATACAAACTTCACACAATTAAACAAGTTCTAGTGTTTTGTGTTTGTCCCTTTCTTTTCCCCTTCGATTCCCAAAAGGTCAAAGCAGATAGTCAATCTGACAGACAGTGGTTTTTATTTCTACTTCCTGTCTTTTTATTGTTTCATTATTATAAAACAATTAGGAACAATGGGGACTGATCAGAAAGAAAGCATTCATAGAGGATTTAGTCTGGTTTTGTGTTGTTTTTCATGAATGTAGATTCTGCGATGAAGATTCATGGACATGTGAATAAAAAAAAAGTCTTACCATTGTAGCACACAAAACCATGTTCTTCATTGCAGTCCCGGTCATCCCAGTTGCCTTGGGATGAGTTTCCACTCAGAAATGCGACACAGTACTGTTGTCCATTCAGGTTGTCTGGTTGGTTATGTTGCCAGTTTTTGAAGGTTTGCTCTCTTTCCATATAGAAGCTGCTGTCATTTAAGGACCACTTCCAGCTGTTCTCCAAGTCATCGTGCAGACCAATCCAAACCTTGCCTGATCAGAAATTGGACTATTGAGATTTTTTTAAGCACCAACCATCACAACAGACTATTTATTGTTTGTAAAACTGGTAGATCATTTATCAGTCATACT
The DNA here is from genome assembly GCA_037389245.1 of Oryzias sinensis. Classification (NCBI taxonomy): domain Eukaryota; kingdom Metazoa; phylum Chordata; class Actinopteri; order Beloniformes; family Adrianichthyidae; genus Oryzias; species Oryzias sinensis. Next base: position 27,599,282 of record CM074495.1, on the reverse strand, counting down.
TTGCATATTTGATGTGTGTTTGTAAACATGTATTGCAAACTACATGTGTAGATTTACTTTTTAAAAACTCACCTGTGTAGTTTGATGTAGTATTCAGAACAGCCCCAACATCAGCTGTGTTCTCTATGGTGGCCAGATCAGTGTATTCACGCCTGCAGAAACTCTGAGCATCTGTCCAGCTCAGCTCAGTGTTCACAAAGTAGAACTGACGAGTTTGAGCAAAGGAAACACTAAGCAGTGCTCCTGAAAGAAAATATATCAAAGAAATTTGGTATATATAATTTTCTTTGGGATATATTTGACAAATATATTTGCTATGTTTTTTTTAACAAAACATTGCCTTCTTTTTTGTGAAAATATTTTGTCTTATGATTAATATAGCAATTTGCTATACTTCTGGGAGTTAACTAATTTTTGTACACTGCATATTGTGTTATTCATAACTTTGCTATAGTAGTGACCTGTGAAACCAGCATTTCTGTGAACAGAACACAGTCCTGGGGTGTTTTTCAAATGTTGAAATATGGTTTTTAGCTAGATGTACATGACATAAACTCACACATGAACATTTGTGAACAGTGTGGCTCTTTGGATCATTAAATGTAATCAACTGATTACTTGTAACGGTGCCGCCAAAAAGGATAATTATATTGCTAAAGTAAAATTAAATTATGGAAACAAAGTTCTGAGAAAATGAAATTCTAAAAGAAACATGTTTTAAAAAAAATTATTTTCTCCCCTGTGAACCGCCACCTTTATGTTTTATTTTGAAAAAATTGCCTGATTCTCTGTTACATCTGTCTGTCACTCTTGACGCATGCAAATTCGCTCTTCTCGGTCACGTGATAAATTAAAATAAAACCCAGGAGCTAGCAAAATGAGTAAAAAACAAACGTCTTTGGAAAGTTTCTTTGCCAAGGGGAAAACGTATTACTATGTCAAGCGTATCAAAATAAAAGCCCAGGGATTGTTTAGTCATGTCTGTACTCCACCTTCATCGTAGCTCTGCTATAATGATATTCCACTTACACCTTGAAGACCTGTCCGTGAAAATATTGTGTGAGGTCATACCGGTCCGTGACGTTAAAAAGGTTGGGGACCACTGTTTTATATGACAAGCAATGCCATCTTAGAATCATATTTATTTTCAAGTATTTACTCTCTTAAAACTGTGAATAATATCAGCTTCTAATATACAGTATCTTAAAAAGAATTAACCAGATTGAAAAGATATAAATGATTAAAAAAATAAAAAACAAACCTGTAAGTACACAAACAGCAACAAACAAATTTTAGGGTGTTTAATTGTAAAACAATGTATCTTTATTAATCTTACATATGACAGGCATTGTTATCTCTAGGTATATTCTTTATCAAGCATTTGCTGACATAAAAATATGAATATTATCTGCTTCCACTACAACTTAAAAGGACATTAATCTTTAAAAGATAAAAATCATTAAAAAATTAAACAAACCTGTTAGCGCACAAACAAACAGCCAGAGATCCATGATTCAAACCTTGGCAAAAGAAGCACATTTTAAACTCCATGCTGTTAATTATTTAAAATATACGCATTTGAGATTTTTTTTTTTAGAAAGTCTGTAGACATACAAAAGAAAAAATGTTACTTACCATTGTATTACTTATATTTCCTATTAGAAATGACAGTGCTTCATATTCTATAAGGAGGTTGTGTGATGTTCGTTTCCCAACAATGACTATTCCCCTTTTAAGATCTCCTGATGGGGCGGGGCTAAGTATATTCTATCTGATAAGAGCATCCCCCATCCTGTTTGTTTAGACAGGAAAGTGTTCAATCCAGTCTGAACAGCAAAAAAAAAAAAAACTCTTTCACTTTTGCTTTCTAAAGCTAAGCAAACTCTTTCTTCTACTAATGCATAACACCACATTGTCACTTAGAACATTTTTCTGATGTATTCCACAGTCCAGCAGTCACATAACAGTTAAAAGAGGAAGTGATAAAGACTATAGATTCACACTTAAATTTATCTACACCAAGAGACTTTTGGTAATTGAAATCCTTTAATCCACAGGGTCAAACTGCATTCAAGGGCTGATGTTCTGTATTGTTTAGTAAATATTCTGCCTTTTCTAATTGACAAAACAAAAATTGTTCCAGAGAATTAGAAGTGGGTAAGGCAGGTGTCTGAAAAAAAAACAAGCAGGACACCAACTGTCTGAGACTGCAGTTTGAGACCTCTGTTATCTAGTCCAGGCTTTACTATTAAATGCAAGCCAGGGATACTTCTCTGAAGTTTTTAATGCAGTTTGTAGAGATGCATGCAGATAAAAGACTTTTAGCAGACATACACAAAGCTGAGTTGACTAGTTTATAGTTTTAAAAATAGACAATAGTTCTTCGTTATAACGACAATCTGCAGTTATCCCCTTGTCTCAGAGAAAGAACTCAGAGACCCAAAGCCATTGGGAATTTAGCCAAATTAAATTACTCTGTATGATGAGGTGAGTGTTGCTAATAACTTCAAATAACATCAATGCTCAAGATGGCTTCACTAGGTCTCATCTTTTAACTGGCCAGCAATCCAATTAAACCCACTCAGAGATGTTGGTGCTTAATAACTCTTCTGATTGTTTCAATAACTGTTTCAGACACACCTGTTCTCAAAGGGTTAACAATTTTAATGTTGCATTTAGGAAAAAAACTCCTCAGTTTTGTGCTTCTTGATTACTTTTACCACTTGATCTTTTACCAGCAGATCTGTAAACCATGTGACTTGAAAGGTTGGAGCATACTTTAGTGCATTCCAATTAGTCAAGTAGAGATGTATTTATCACTCACAGCCCGTAAAGACGGTATACTCTATTTAGGACTACCATCAACCTGTTCCAACTCTCAAAAAAAGAGACAGTTATATAACTTATATTGTAACATTTCAGCTTTTGCATCTTGTTCTCTATTCTTTTAAAGTTATTTTAAACTGCTGTGTAGCTAAAATGCTTATCTGCGTATTACTCCACAAACTGCATGAAAAACTTCAGTCTTTCAATTAAAACGGCTATAATTTAACAATTCATTATTTTGTTGTTAAGTGAACTAACCTGGGAGTATTTCAGGTAGGCCACTCGAGCAGTCCCTGAGGGCGGTTCAGTCTAATCAACTCACCTGGTCAGCGTCCTACTTGAGTTCCAGGTGTGCGGTCCAATCCATCCATCCATCTTCGTCCGCTTATCCGAAACCGGGTTGCGGGGGCAGCAGACTGAGCAGAGATGCCCAGACTTCCCTCGCCCCAGCCACTTCCTCCAGCTCCTCTGGGGGGACCCCAAGGTGTTACCAGGCCAGCCAAGAGACGTAGTCTCTCCAGCGTGTCCTGGGTCTTCCCCGGGGCCTCCGCCCAGTGGGACATGCCCGGAACACCTCTCCAGGGAGGCGTCCAGGAGGCATCCGGACTAGATGCCCGAGCCACCTCAACTTGCTCCTTTCAAAGTGGAGGAGAAATGGTTCTACTCCGAGCTCTCCGCGGGTGGCCGAGCTTCTCACCCTATCTCTAAGAGAGCGCCCCGCCACACTACGGAGGAAGCTCATTTCAGCCGCTTGTATTCGGGATCTCGTTCTTTCGGTCATGACCCATAGCTCATGACCATAGGTGAGTATTGGAACGAAGATCGACCGGTCCAATCCCTCTTCTTCAATTTCCACGAGCTCTGTTTTTGTCACCCCACCCTCCTAAATGCATCTTTAGTTTTTTACTTTAGCTTTTGAATTTTAGATATTTTGTATTTAAGGTTTTCTTGCTGATTCTCACTTGTGTCACTCTTATGACACTTTGTTCTTGGTGAGACTAAATGGAATCTACCCTCATGTTGCATCTTAACACAAGAACTAAGTCTAAAATGCACTCCCACTGCAAAAAGATAAAGAGATACGGTTGGAAATATTGTAAACAAACTTGTCACAAACAGGTGGTGTACAGGTCCAAACTACATAAGGCTTGATGAAAGGATCCTAAAACTTCAATAAACAAACTTAAACATGGACCATCTGTGAAACAAGGACAAAAAAAGGTTGAAAACAGAAAGTTAAAGACACAAAGAAAAAAAGAACAAAACAAAAAACTGAAGGGCACATTCATCACAATCAAGAAGCAGTGAACCTCATCAAGCACACAAACCTTCCAGTATGTGTTTTACAGGTTTAACCAGTTTTAGTGATGATCACTACAATGTTTAATCTGTATGCAGGTGTACTAAAACTATCTCTCGAAATGGCATTAAATTTGTAGAACTGTAAGATGTTTTTTTTTGCATGTTCTTTTCTATTTGAAAGCTTACTCATTCATTCCTGTTGGATTTTTAATTTTGTCTGCTGCCCACAGAACTGACGCTGACTTGATATTTTCTCTTTTTGGGACCATTCTCTGTAAACACTAAAGATGGTTGTGGGTGTATATCCCAGCAGATCAGCAGTTTCTGAATTACTCAGACTAGCCTGTTTGGGAGAAACAACTATGCCAAGTTCAAAGTCACGTAAATCTATCTTTTTGTTTTGTCAGTTTGCACTGGAGATCCGAGCAACAAGAGAGGATTGGAAGAAGTTCAACAGCTAAATCTTTGTGCCTTCAGCTGCATATCTTTTCCTTTAACCTTGCTTAAGTCCTAGTTGCACAACCACCAGCATTATGTTTTGTTTGTGCAGCATTTACTGGTATTCGACAATGAGCAACGCTTTTACTTTCTCCTCAAGGCAGATTTCAAAATAAAGGTAAAACCTTCAACCTTCCACGTGAGCAAATCAGGTTCCAAGAAAAAAAAAATCAGGTTGCAAATTCTCTGCTTACTTTTTGTGCCAACTATGTTAAATATCCTTGAAATCGTTTTATGGAAATTGAAAACATTCCATTGAATATGGTAGCTGTGTTAATCCAAATCACAGCCAGTTCAGTGCATGTCTGAATGTCAAATTCAAAAGGCAGATCAGAATACATTCTTAAATTTTTGTCCTATAGACAGATTAAAAAAAAAACTTTGTGTTTTTTCTTTGAACGAAACTGAGTATCCATTGAAGCTAAAAACAACAGAACACTATGTGATTATTCTTTCTAATCACTTCTAGAGCCCTACACATCACATCCAAAAGCTTATTTTTGTACAAAACATTTAATCTCATTTTCCACGTGCTACAAGAGATTCAGACATCAAATATCGAAAGCAACCAGCAGATTGTACAAATACAAAGTGGACAATTTCAAAATGTGATGTAAATTAAGAAAAAACCTTAAAATAAAGCAGCGAACCTTATCATGCAACAAACCTTCCAGTATTATTTTTACAGGCCTAACCAGTTCAAGTGATGATCACTACAAAATTTAATCTTTATGCAGGTGTACTGAAACTGTTAAAAGCTGCCTTAAATTTTTAAAACTCTAATGAATCGATTAAACTTTATCTATAAAATAGCGCTTCTCATGCAGCTCGAGGGGTGCTTTAACATTTAAAACAAAAAATACACATTATTAAAGTAAAAACCCAACCCACCCTTCCCACTCCCCTCCGTTAAAAGATACGACCCATGACCCCCACGTGCAATGAATAATGACTATGTAACTTCTGAAACAAATGCAAGGCTTGGCTCTGCTGTGAGGAAACAGTATTAAAACAGTATTTAGGAAACCCTTCCTACCAGGAACCAGCCTGGCCGTAGGAAGGCAAGGCAAGGCAAGGCAAGTTTATTTGTATAGCACAATTCGTACACAAAGTAATTCAAGGTGCTTCACAAAACAGAAAAATGCATTAAAATCACAATACATCATAGAAATAATCATCATAAAATTTACTTTAAAAGAAAAGGAAAAAAAAAGATTTAAAAAGAAAGGAAGGAAAGAAAAGTGCAGATAGGACCTTTCAGTCATATACACGGCTAAACAGAAAAGTTTTCAGTCTAGATTTGAACATGAACACAGAAGAGGCCTGTCTTACGCCTTCAGGGAGGCTGTTCCAGATTTTAGCTGCAGAATATTGAAACGCTGATTCCCCTTGTTTAGTTCTGACTCTGGGAATCAACAGGAGGCCGGCCCCTGAGGTCCTCAGAGTACGAGATGGTTCATATGGCACTAACATGTCAGAGATGTACTTTGGTGCTCGGCCATGGAGAGACTTGTACACAAGCAGAGCTGCTTTGAAGTCTATTCTTTGAGGTACAGGGAGCCAGTGCAAAGACCTGAGCACAGGACTAATGTGATCATACTTCCTGGTTCTGGTCAGGACTCGAGCAGCAGCATTCTGGATGTACTGAAGCTGTTTTACAGCTCGTTTGGACAGGCCGGTGAGCAGGCCGTTACAGTAGTCTAACCTACTGGAGACAAATGCATGGATAAGTATCTCCAGGTCTCGCTTTGAGATTATGTTTTTGATTTTGGCAATGTTTTTCAGGTGGTAAAATGCCGCTGATGTTACTGACTTGATATGGCTGTTAAAGTTCAGGTCAGAGTCCATGATCACCCCTAGATTTCTGACTTGATTTGAGGGTTTAAGAGACAGAGAATGAAGGTAGCTGCTGACAATTTCTCTTTGTTTCTGTGGGCCAAAAACAATAACTTCGGTCTTGTCTGAGTTTAGCTGGAGAAAGTTGTTCTGCATCCACGCGCTGATCTGTTGGAGGCAGTGGCTGAGTGAATCCACCGGCCCATATTCACCTGTTGTCAGTGACACATAGATCTGAGTATCATCTGCATAGTTGTGATAAGATATGTTATTACTGCGTATTAACTGCCCTAGTGGCAGCATGTAGAGGTTGAACAGAAGGGGTCCCAGGATCGATCCCTGGGGCACACCACAAGTCAAGGCCATGTAGTCTGAGACACAACTCCCAATTTCAACAAAATATTTCCTGTCTTCTAGATAAGACTTGAGCCAACTTAGGGCAGATCCAGAGATGCCAACCCAGTCTTGGAGTCTGTGCAAAAGGATCCCATGATCAACAGTATCAAAGGCAGCGCTCAGGTCTAGCAGGATTAAGACAGAGACTTTTCCATCATCAGTGTTCAGGCGGATGTCATTGGTTACCTTGATAAGAGCAGTTTCTGTGCTATGATGGGGTCTAAAACCTGACTGGAAAACATCAAATGAATTGTTTAATAAGAGAAAGTCAGTGAGCTGTTGGTAGACAACTTTTTCAAGGACTTTTCCTAAAAATGGCAGATTAGAGATAGGTCTGTAATTATTCAGTACAGTCGGATCAATACCGCTCTTTTTCAGGAGGGGTTTAATGACTGCTGTTTTTAAGGCCTCTGGAAATATTCCAGATTGAAGAGACATGTTAACTATTTGAGTAATTGATGGCAACACACTGTTCAGGACAGACTTTAGAAATCTAGTGGGTAACACATCAAGGCAGCATGTAGACGAGCTCAGACGGGTGATGGTCTCTTGGACAGTTTGGTCAGTGACAGGTACAAAGTGAGTCAGCTTAGAGTGAGTAGGTGGCCGTTGGATAGTTATATGTGTTGTGGAGTTGATGGCTTTTTTAATGCCCTGAACCTTGTCATTGAAAAATACAGCAAACTCATTACATTTAGGTGTACAAACCAATTCCATTGGTAGCTGGGTTGGAGGGTTAGTTAATCTGTTAACTGTTGTGAACAGGATACGAGAGTTGCTGCTGCAACTTCCAATTATTTCAGAGAAGTACCTTTCCCTTGTTCTGCATAAGATCTGGTTGTAAGCGTACAACTCCGCCTTATATATTCCATAATGAACCTGGAGTTTTGACTTGCGCCACTTTCGCTCGGCTCTGCGGCACTGTTGTTTCTGTGCCCTGACTAGATCATCATTCCTCCAGGGAGCTTTCTGTCTATGTTTTCTCAATTTAACCTTCATAGGGGCAATAGCATCCAGAACATTCAAGATGCTAGAAGTAACAGAATTCAGCATTTCATCAACATTGGCACCAGAGACGTTTTCAGGGTCTATCATTTCTACAAACTGTGCCCTAGTGCTCTCATTTATTGTTCTCCTTTGGACAACTGCAGGGCCAGGCGGTGGTTTGGGAGCAACAGACAGGTCAAAGAATACACAGAAATGATCAGAGAGGGCGACATCAACCACACTGACATTGTAAATAGTAACCCCCCTTGTGATGAGCAGGTCCAGAGTGTGCCCTCTGCTGTGGGTGGGGCAACTCACATGCTGAATTAGACCAAAGGTTTCAAGGACAGCATTGAGCTCTTTTGCATTTCTGTCATTGACATTATCAACATGAACATTAAAATCACCTGTAATGACTAGACCATCAAAGTCTGTGCACACAACTGAGAGCATTTCAGTGAAATCATCAATGAAACTTTGGCTGTGCTGAGGAGGTTTGTACATGACTATGCAGAGTAAGGGAGGAGTTTGTTTTAACTCAATCTTAAAGGACACATACTCAAATGATGAAAACAGACCAAATGATAGTCTGCGGGTTGCAATATTATCTCTAAACAGTGCAGAAACGCCTCCACCCTTTTTATTTTCTCGTATTTCCGATTCATGTTTGTAGTTGGGGGGAGTTGATTCGACTAGAACTATGTTTCCTGTGTTTTTGTCAAGCCATGTTTCAGTTAAAAACATAAAATCAAGATTAAAGGAAGAGATAAGATTATTGATTAAAAATGATTTGTTGCATAAAGATCTGACATTGAGTGCAGCAAGTTTGAGATTAGTTTCCTTGGGACTGGTCAAAACCTTCTTGCAAGGGATGTGAACTAGATTTCTTTGATTGGACAGTCTAACTGCCCTTTTTTGCATTCTACGTGGTGCAACTACAGGTATAGCACCAGAAGGAAGCTGTTCATCACAGGGCCCCAGTTTGACATAACCTTTCCTAGGACACTGGGGGCCCGTTTCATCCTAGCTCCGGGGAATAGCACCTCTAGAGGCGCGCAGGAGAGGTTTAGTTGAGGGTAGTTTGGGTGATGGACCAGGAGGAGCGGGAGCTGGACGGGATTTGGGTGAACGACGGAGGGGGCGTGTTGGAGGGGGTTTGGATGAAGGCCGTGTTGGAGGGACTTTGGGTGAAGGATGAGGAGGGGGCGCTGGAGGGGTAGGAGAGCTCCTGTGTGGTGTGAGGCTCACAGGTGTTAGGGGAGCCATCTTAATTCCTGACTTAATGAGGCTATCAAAATGGCTAGGTAGGGCCATGGGTGAAAGTGGGGGGGATGAAAAGGAAAGTGATTCTTCACTGGGAGTAGATGTAGCAGGGGGCGCCCACAGCTGGTCAGATGGTGGAATTTCTGGGGCCAAATCTGGTGGTTGTTGTTGTGGTTCTGCAGCTGGGTCCTTAGCTGGCGGTAGTTGTTGTGGTGCTGGTGCAGGTGAGTCCTTAGATGGAGGTGGTTGCTGTAATGCTGGTGGAGCTGAGTCCTTAGATGGAGGTGGTTGTGGTGCTGGTGCTGCCGGATCCAAGTCATTGACCGGTGGTGGTGGAGGTAGTTGTTGTTGCCGCCGTTGTGCTGTGGTTCCTGGGACACTGGCTCGGTCCTTCCTTACTGCCTTTTCAGGGCCTTGGCCTCTATGCCCCAGAGCGTGGAGGAGGTTCTTCACTAACTCTCTTGCTCCACCTCTGTTCAGGTGTGGGCCTCTTCCCATGAATAGGTCCTTTCGCTTCCAGAATGTATTGAAGTTCTCAATGTAATGCAATCCTCTGGAAGTACACTCTCTGGAGAGCCAATTGTTCAGTTGAAACAGACGGCTGAACTTGAGTGACACCCCATCGATGTTAGGAAGAGGTCCACTGATAAATGCTTCAACCTCTACTTTGTCAATCTCTTCAAATAACTTCATGAAGTCCTTTTTCAAACGTTCGGACTGTTCTTTTCTGATATCGACAGCACCTACATGGATGATTATTCGTTTAACTCCTTGGTACAAGACTTTAGATAAGAGTCCTGTAATCACTGGAACAGTAGAACTTGGGCAACATAAAGTTTGCATTCTTCTGTGGCTGACTCCACTGATAGCGCCATCTCCAAGCAGCAGCGTATCTCTGACCTTGACGTTTGGCACAGATTTTCTTTCTGCCTGTGCTTTGTTTCCAACATTATGACTCCTTCTCTGTGGTCCAATTTCACTGTGTTCTTCAATATCACATTGTGTTAGGGGTAAAAATCTGTTTGTGAGCTTTATTTCGGATGTTCTGTCATCTTTACGCTTTGACTTAACACAGAGTTCCTCCGCACAAAGTTTTGGAAAGGACACAACATCACTCAGGTCTATGTCACTGTTATTCTTCTCGTTTGTGGTAAGAGCAGGCTTCTTACCACCCGATGTTACTGGAAGGGTCTTGTGAAGTCCATTTTCAGTTTCCAAAGTAAATATCCTTGTTTGTAGCTCTTTTATTTCTTGTTGGTAGATCCGACAGCGTTCACAGAGGGAGTTTGTTTTTCTTCCTCCTCCGGACATGTCGCTGGCTTGTCAAAAATATTGATTTGTATAGGTGGAAGTCACAAAAAAGGATGACCAGTCTGATATTCCAGGATGTGTGGAAGAAGTAAAATGATTAAAAATGATTAATTAAATGATTAAAAAGCAAATAAAGCAGGAAGCAGCAGGAGCAGGGAAAAAAGCGTCTGCACTCTTTTGCAGGGGGAGGAGCAAAAACCAGGAACACCGCCACAGTTCCCCCCCAAACTGGGACAGCAACGGGGTCCACTTGACAGCCGTGAAGCTGCAAAGTTAAACCCAGCTGCATAGGCAACAACTGCAGCAACAACCACCGACATAGCCGGCAAGCCCTGGCAGAAAAGATCCCCACAGAAAACACTGGGGATCATGATAAGATGTTCAAACTAAAGACATAAGATGTATATAAAAACATAAAATTGAGAATAAGATGCATATAAAATGAAATTAAATACATAAAATACCTTTTACTAAAACTAAGAGAATAAATTAGCAGTATAAAATCAACTAAAAGCAAAATTAAAAAGGAGGGTCTTGAGCCTTTTCTTAAAAACCTCTGCATTCTCTGCGGCCCTGAGGCTCTCCGGCAGACTGTTCCACAGGCGAGGACCGTAATGGTGGAACGAGGCCTCACCATGTGTCTTGGTCCTCACCTTAGAAACAACTAAGAGGCCAGCACCAGAGGACCTAAGGCAGTGTTTTTCAACCTTTTTTGAGCCACGGCACACTTCAACCTAGACAAAAATCCCGCGGCACACCAGCATCCAAAAAAAACAAAAAGGAGAAACTCGGTCTGTATTGATCAACAGTCCCTCCATGATATCACATGCATTTTTGTGATAATTGTGGCAGAAAAAGCTGGAAGCTGCAGCTGTTTTTTTTTTTTTTTTAATGTGATAAAACTTAAGTTAAAAGATTTTAAAACTTTTTGATTTGTGGTCATTGTGGTTTCACAACGTTAAGAGGAGAGAGTCGTGCGCCCAGACGCTCACACTGCCAATACATCACGGGAGATGTATATGAAGGTAAAAATGTGTCAAAAAGAACGCACTTGTGAATTTGATTTGAGAATTTGTAATATAGAATCTGAATACTTGTGCATCAAAAATCTGCATCGTGTCTACTCGTGTCACTTGTTCCACAGTCTGACACTGGATTCTGTGGAAAACTACACAGCTAAAGACGAGCTTCAGCTGATATTTTTGTTGGAACTTAACGACTTTTTCATCAGAATTCAGAACAAGGAAGTGAAAACTTTAACGGCTTCTGATTGGTCAGACCGATTACATGTGATTAAGCCTTCAAGAATGATCGGTGGAGACAGTTAAAGGGGCGGGACTTTTCCAAAAAACAGCAGAAGCTGCTGCTAAATCGCGGTACCGTCATTCTTATCAAAATGTCTTTAATAGAATCAAATAAACACAAAGAAAAAAGTATTTTACGATCTTTCATATTCCTAATTTCTTAGTGTTTTATCAGGGCCTGTTTGGATGAACTAAGAACTGAAACCCTGGAGATGGGAAATGTTTTTATATCAGTTAATGAGGGCAATTTCCCACGGCGCACTTGACCATCTCCCACGGCACAGTGTGCCGCAGCACACTGGTTGAAAAACACTGACCTAAGGGTCATTTAAATAAGAAGGCCCAAGACCATAAAACATTTATAAACCATTACAAGAATTTTAAAATCAATTCTGAAACGCACAGGGAGCCAATGCAGCGATTTTAAAACTTGTGTAATGTGTTTCCTCCCTCTGTTCCTCATCAGAACTCATGCCGTGGAGTTCTGCAATAGCTGTAGATTTGAAATAGACTTTTTGGGTAAACCAGAGAGCAGGGCATTACAATAATCTAAACGACTAAAAAATAAAAGCATCAGCACCTCTGTGCTGGCAAGAGAAACGGGCAGACTCTGGCAATGTTTTTAAGATGATAAAATCGTGTCTTAACGACATTTTAATGTATGGGATAAAATCTAGCTCAGAGTCAAAAATTACGCCCAGGTTTCTCACACAGTGAGAAGGTTTAAAATTATGAAGATGTGGAAAAATCATCTATCTTGTCTTCAGAACAAATGATTAAAACTTCAGTTTTGTCCTGGTTAAGTTGTAGGACGTTTTCTGTCATCCATGACTTTATATCTAAAATACAGTTTAAAAGAGTTTAAACAGAATCAAGGTCATCAGCAGACACGGCGATGTAAAGCTGTGTATCATCAGCATAGCTGTGAAAGTCAACGCCGTGTCTCCTGATGACATCCCCAAGATGCAAAATATATAAATAAAAAATTATTGGACCTAAAGTCGACCCTTGAGGAACCCCACAACTTATTTCCTGGATTCTTGAAGAACACGCATACATACTTACATAAAAGTGTTGATCTGTCAGGTAAGAGTAAACCCACTTAAGAACATTTCCAGAGAGGCCCACTAGACTCCTAACTCTGTCTAATGTGATGGTATGATGATTTATTTTCTTGTGTCTTAGTTTTTTCTATTTCAAGGCTTAATCATTCATGCCCGTCACATTTTTTTTATTTAGTTATGTTTTTATGAAACAAGCAACTTCATTTTTGAATGGAAATGAAAGGTGTCTAGTCGTTCTCCTCTTACCTCTAGCATCAACCAGACATTTCTGCCGGCCACA
>CM074495.1:27568044-27585715 GCA_037389245.1 Oryzias sinensis | reverse complement strand
TTGTTATGACTATTGTTCCTGTCATACATATTTGTTCTATTTGTGTTGATTAATAAAGTTTAAAAAAAAAAGAAAAAGTTTCCCGGCCTGGTTTGTGATTTATTCAATTTAAATCAAAGTTCTTTAAGAAAGAACATTACATACAACTAGAAAAAATGAATAAAAAAAACAAATACAAAAGAAGATATGAGTGGAAGAGACACGCTGCGGAAAAGCTGAAGAGCAAAAAAAGAAAAGTCAGAACTGACCAAACCAGGAAACAGCGTGCAGGAGACGCAGGAAGCGGCTAGCGAAGCTAACAAAGCTAGCATGGACAACGAAACCCAGCGGTACTACAGCGACACAAAGCAAATGCTAGACTGGCTGGCAAAAACAGGAAATATCTTCCCTCAGACAAGATATGGACCGGAAATTCAAGGAACATCACAATATGCTGGAAATTCATGAAGCGGATTTGGCGGAGGCCCAGTCACGCATCGGAAGCCTGGAGGAATGCAACACAGTGGCTAATGGTGAGCTAACAACACTGAAGAAACAGATCCAACAAAACAGAATCACAGAATCTGAAGCAAGGGCTCGGAGAAACAACATGAGAATCTTTGGGTTACCAGAAGAAGTTGAAGGAGGTTCAGTTGCAACTTATCTAAACGAGTTGTTTAGAAAAGAGCTGCTCATACCTGCAGACTTTGATATCCAGATACAACGTGCACACCGAACCCCCCCTATGAAACCCAAAAAAGGGGAAAGCCCGAGGCAAATAGCTGTCAACTTTCTGAGTTTTGAAAAGAAAGACATGATCCTGGAGAAAGCCTGGCAAAATAAAACAAAAGACAATGACCAGCATTACATGGTGTAATGACCAGCAACGACCAGCAGATTATCCAACAGAAATTGTTCAAAAAAGGCGCTTATATGCGGATATTAAAAAAGTTTTGAAACCCCATACACCAGGCTGAGGATTCATTGGAAAGAGGAGTTAAAACAAGAAGAAGTTAAAGATAAAGAAGTTAAAACAGCGTGATGGAGGCTGCACAGGACTTAAAGAAGAGAGGGATTGATGTCAATCCACCAAGCAGTGAAAGCACCAGGGAACCGGGCCGGACCCAAGCAGAGGAGGGATGGCAGCATGTCGCCGCGACAGCGTGGCATGCACAAGAGAGGCTTCAAGAATACCAAAGGAAATAAACACATGGAATGTGCAAATAAAGCCGACTTAACCAAAAACGCAGAGGCAAAGCTCATAGACTGAAGATCGAGGAATGTTGGACAATGCTAGATTTATGTCTAGGGGCAGACCCCCATCTGGAATGAGGACACCCTGCCGACCCACCAACAGGGAGAAGAGAAAAGAAACTGAACTTTTCTCCATGTGAAAGTCACAGTTCTTTTTTACGTTCAGGTTGTACAGTTTTTTAAATCTGTTTTTTACTGGGTCATTATCTAGGTGCATGGATATAATGGCTTTAATAAATGTGTAGTTTATGTATTGCCTCACTGAATGGGCTAACCACGCCAAAAAAAGAGGAATAATTCTACAAAAATTAAGAATCTATTGCAAGAGACCCATTTGAATGATCAGGAACATGAGAAGCTTACAAAACTAGGTTTCAGACATACATATTACAGTTCCTTTAGACAAGGTCGTAAATGAGGAGTTGCTATTTTGATATCAAACAAAACCAAATTTGAGATTTACACCGTGATAAAGGGGAAGAATGGGCAGTACATTATAGTAAAAGGACAAATGGGAGATGCAGTTTAAACAATAGCCAATGTATATGCTCCACCCGAGAGCGATAAATAATTTTTTAAATCTCTGTTTAATGTAATTGCTGTGGAAGTTGAGGGGATTTTAATCTGTGGAGGAGACTTTAATGGCCTTAAAGTTCAGGGTAGACACAACTAGTACACACAAACATAAAAAGACTGTCACCATATTTTTCAAAATATCCATATATTCTTATTCAATTCATATTCAATATCCAAGAATTAGGACTGATTGATGTATGGAGCACTTTAAATCCCCATAAGAAAGATTATACACATTACTCCGCAAGTCACAAAGAAGTCACAAAAAACTAATAGATTATTTTTTCGTTTCTAAATCTGATATTAGCAGAGTTGAAGAATGTAAAATTGAGTGTGCAGACGTGTCTGACCATAATATTCTACACATGAAAATAAAAATTTCAAACCGTAAAAACAAACAACATGGAAACTGAATGTTGGAATTTTGAATACTGAAGCAATTATAAAAGACATAAAAACTGATATAAAACATTGGAGGAAAATGATAACGGAGCCGTAGACCCCACAGTGTTATGGGATACTCTTAAAGCAGTAATGAGGGGAAAACTAATAGCAAAAACAACATGGTTAAGGAAAAATTGAAATATATGAAGAATATTCTACAAAATTAAAAGAACTTGAACAACAGTTCATAAAAAGAAATACAACAGAAATATATCAACAAATACAAAACATTAAAAAACAAATCAACCACATGTTAGAGGAAGAAACAGAAAAAAAAGCTGATTTATTTAAAACAAAGTTATCAGGGAGTAGGGACTTAATCAACAAAATTTCTAGCCAAAGACTTAAAAAACAACAGGCGCTAAACGCAATTTATGAAGTCATTGATCCAGAAACTAATAAAGTATCAAATAGCCCAGAAGAAATTGAAAAAAGACTCACTACCCACTACAAAAAACTGTATTCCCATCCTCTTTCAGCTTGTGACCAAGATAAAAGAAACTTTTTGAAAAATATAGATCTACCAAATATTGGACTGAATCAAAATAAACTACTCACAACTGAAATTACAAAAGAGGAAATATTAAAAACCATAAATACGTTAAAAACAACAAATTACCAGGCAGCGACGGCTTCTCAGATGAATGGTATAAAAGATTTAAAAACAAACTTACCCCAATTTTGCATAGATCTCTGAACCCTATAAAATAATAAAATGCCTATTTCTTGGTCAGAAGCAATAATTTCAGTCATCTTAAAACCGTGGAAAAACAAACAGTCATGTGCTAATTACAGACCTATATCAGTACTAAACTGTTAAAAAAAAATATCTAAAAAAATTAAATAAAAATATCTAAAATAGATTACAAAATCTATACATCGATAATTTGTAACAGGATAAATACAATTCTTCCTGACTTTATCAACGAAGACCAGACAGGATTCATAAAAAGTCGCCAGACACACGATAACATTAGGAGAACCTTGCATATAACTGAAAGAGCCCAAAGAGAACATAGAAGCACAGTTCTCTTAAGTATAGATGCAGGAAAAGCTTTTGACTGCGTTAATTTGAATTTTTAATCGGTCAACACTCCCACTAGGTTTCAGCTTTTGAATTGAAATATTAAAAATGAACATTTGGCCCCGGTTTCTATTTCTATTTCAAGCTCTATATAGACAGGTCTCTAACACGCAATTTACAACGTGGGACAAAACCAGAAACCAGATTCATACGGGACAATAAAATATCCAGAATAAACTACGGCACCCTACAGCTTCCAAAGAATAAAGGAGGTATGGTACTTCCAAAGCTGAGAGAATACTATATTGCTTCGCAACTACTTTACTTACTGTTGGTTTAATCCCTAGTGGAAAATGTAAAACTATAGAATATGAAACTTTACAAGAACCCATTCAAAGCATTATTGGAGATGAAGAACTATATGAAACAAAGAAAATGCATCTAGATCCCATAACAAATCACACACTAACTATATGGTGCAAACTACTGCAAAAATAAAAATATTAAATTGGGCAAAAAAATTAAAAAGGGTAGCATATGAGAGGCAACTTAAACCAGCAGGATATGATCCGACTTTTAAATATTGGACTACAAAAGGAATAACAGCATGGCGCTTATTAGAAAAAAAGGACAGACAGCTGGAGAGTTTTGAGAATTTGGCTAAGCAATTACACCTTGAAAAAATGTTTTTTTTTTAGATACTTACAAATGAGAAACTATTATAAGACTGCAATACACAGTGGCTCTTCTAGCTCTTGTGCTATCCTATGACCCGACCCTTACATTAACGTGTTCTCCCTACCATGACAAAGGTGGATAAAGGTGAAGAAGATTTCATGTAATTCATGGACATCAGTGAAGATCACAAATAATTGAAGGAAAAAGGTTCAGTGCTCTGTCTTGTAGGGTCTACATGACCCAACTCCCAATGTTAAAGTGCCTAGGATAGCACAAGGGCTAGGGATGAGGGTGGGATCATTCAAATAATAATAAAGGCATATAAAGACAGCGATACCAAAGTGATTAGTACTCTATCTAAATCTTTAATGGAGTATGACGAAAACACAACTTTAAAAGTGAAATGTAACTGTGAAAAAGAATTAAACATAAAGATAACTGAGCAGGATTGGTTAGACATGTGGAGACAACACCATACCACCACTGGATCTAGAACATGGAGAGAGTTCACCTGGAAGAACCTAATAAGATTTTTCATAACACCGAAACTGAAGAACAAACAGTTAAAAACAAATCAGAGCTGGTTGGGTGAATGTGGAGAAGTAAATATAAACCATTCTCATGTATTTTGGAAGTGTTTTAATGTAACAGGATTTTGGAAGATGGTTTGTGATATAACATGCAAAGTGCTGGGATGTACAATTCCTCTGGAACCAGAACTTTTGTATTTGTACATGTTCTCAGGAAACTCTGTCCACCAAAGTGAGAAATACTTATTTAAAGTTATGTCACTAGCCGCTAAAAAACATTGACAAGGAACTGGGGCACTACGTTGATCCCATCAAAGGAGCAATACACATCAACAATTAACTACATCTATTCAGTGGAAACAATAACATACAGGCTGAGACTGCAAGAGGCGGAATTACACTGAAAATGGAAAAAATGGACACTTTACAACAAATAGACACAATAAGCACCTAGAATTGACCCTTGTTTTTGACTGTTGTTGTGGTTTGTGTTTTTTCATGTAAAAAAAAAAAATCAAAGTGTCATTTAGTCAAAGTGATATTAAAAGCAATAGGCTGTAAACTAAATATTCACTCAAAAAAACAATAATTTCCAAACCTTTAACAGTATAAAAAGAACCAAAAACACCATCTAACCCACCATCACACATACTTCTCCTTACTTCTTCCCATAGGAGCAGTTTCTATCATAATTTAGTCCTTTTACAGTCATAGGAAAAAAAACTTTTTCAGTGTTTTGGTACATCTAGTTAAAGAAATTATCAATGTCTGTCTGAAACAAAATCAGCACAATCTCCTTTCTTTTTCTCATCATAATTAGTGATACTGTGAATCCTGCAAGGCACTTGTGACCATTTTACCTTCAGTTCTCAATTGTTTGCTCAGCTGTTGGACAGGACAAGTTAAAAAAAAATTGTACGGGCATTTCAATAGAAGCATTACAGGGCTTGAACATCAAGATGAACAGAAAGACCAAACATGCAGTGGTTAACTATCCAGGATATTTCTCTTTAAGGAGTTGTAAGTGTAACACCCCTGCATGCATGTAACAAGAAATGAGTGTGTGTGTGTGTGTGTGTGTGTGTGTGTGTGTGTGTGTGTGTGTGTGTGTGTGTGTGTGTGTGTGTGTGTGTGTGTGTGTGTGTGTGTGTGTGTGTGTGTGTGTGTGTGTGTGTGTGTGTGTGTGTGTGTGGCAGAGAACTCTAAGCCTAAAATTGCTTCATTTGACCCATTGATTGTGCCTTCTTGCCCAAACGTGACTTTTGAGAATATCGATAATTATTTCTCTATAAGTACTTACAGAGTACTCTATAATTACTTACAGAGTACTCTATAAGTACTTACAGAGTACTTATAGAGAACTTTACATTCAGTCCAAAACGCTGAAACAAGCTCCTTTGAACTCAACAGAAAAAATAAAAAAGCTGTGCTTTGGACGTTCAAGGAAAAGCTCAGCACTCAGCACGTCAGCTCACTTATAACAACCACTTAGAATAAATGACCAACAGGTGGCGCACATGCACAACTTAAGTTGCCCCTGGACAGTGATTGACACTAACCTGCTCTTTGGACAACATGTAGACTTTACAAAGGTACAACAATGAATTTGTTTGTTTAATAAAGAATGTTTGATATCAATTGGGCGACATTTCTGAATTTTGTCCTAGATGATTCATCAAAAACACTGATCTACGGTATAAAATCTCAGGTTTTCTTCCTCTATAAACCAAACAGAAACCTCTAGACAGGAGTGCTTATTACGTTGATCACGATCAGGACATTACAGTGATAGTGGGCCATCAAAGTAGATTAAAACAAATAAATCATCTATTCATTCTTCATTCATTCATCTTCTTTTCTGTACTGCAGGACTCTTAAACAATGAGAAAACTGATCCATAAAAAAAAGATTGTTGTGTGTTCTTATATATATTTTTTTACTTTGTACACATACTTATTATGCATATGGTTTTTTAAGTAATGTCTGTAATGTTTAGGCTTTGCTTTAGATCTACTAGAATCTATTTTCAAACAATATTTTCATCTTTTATTAGATCAGTTGCTTTTTGTCATTTACATTTGATTGACATTTTGTTGTAAAATAACTCACCAGTTGCTGCAGTGATGTTGACTCTAGTGAGAGAGGAGCGAGAAAGCAGAGTGAAGGTGTACTTGGTTCCAGCAGAGGGATGAAACAGTGTATTTATTGGTCCGCTCTCCATCTGGTGCACTGATGTTTGTCTCTGTTCCATTAAACTGGAGAACAAAGCTGTCATTGCTGTTCCCTCTATTCCACTGCAGAGTGATGCTGGTCTCATTTTGACTGAATGGTACGAAACCTTCTGCATTTGACAAAACTGAAAAAGAAAATCATACAGTTATTTATTAAATAATAGAGATAATCTACTCTGTGTTATATGTCTGTTCTATTATAACCAATCTTAATGATCTCCTTAGTTCAATTATATTGGAAAGCATGACATCTAGCTGTGGCAATGTAAACTGCAACTCATTGAAAAACTCTTTGTTTTCTTAAATGCTTTACACTGCAAACCTGTCGTGCTTTCTTTAAAAGATCAAATTTGCTCTCAAGTTGACCAGAACATTGAATTTTAAGTCATAAACTAAAACCCTCTTGAAACCAGAAGTCATTCTGTAGATTCATGTGATCTTTCTCTACAACAATTAAAGCCTGAGTCAAAACTGTCCTTCAGGGTGGAAATGGGCAGCCTGTGAGAGTAAACTGGGCAAAACTTTACGGGGCACCGAGGTTGCCAACACAAAAATATCAAGATTTTAGGCCGCTTGGTGAGCCTGTAGAGTGGAAAAGTTCATGCACATTCTTTTCTTTTTTATTCATTTTTTACGGGCATGCTGCAAGCAACAGATTGTTGTGAACACTTATACAACACGAAAAGCAGGCGTGTCTAATGGATTTACATTTTTTAAATCCCCCCAGTCCCACAGACTGGGCAAGAAGCCTTTTAGTGCTGTTCACATGCAAGTGTGCACTCCTTGTGCAGGCCTGACTTAGAAATAAGATGGTAAATGGCGTATACTTATATTCTGCTTTTCTACCTTCTTCAAGGCAAAAAGCGCTTTACAGTCACAGCTCCATTCACAAACTGGCGAACACTGGCGCCAACCTCCCACCAGATGCAAGATGGGGTTCAGTATCTTGCCCACGGACAATTCGACTCATGGGTGTGCAAGGCGGGAATCGAACGTGCAATCTTACGATCATGGGTCGACCGCCCTACCGCTGCACTATGGCCGCCCGTCCGACAATCAGAATGTAGTTTGTGTTGAACTTCTAAAGGTGTCTCAGGGGAAGTTATGTAACACCTGCACACCCAGTGCATGCTCAGTAAGGAACCACACCTGACTAATGATGAAAGTAAAGGGACCAGGAAGGCATTGTATGGTATTATCATATGTGTGTGCAACTTGAAAGCCTTACAAATATTTGATGATACTCTTACTACACGCACAACAATTGTACACTACTTTTTCATGAGATCCCTTTAGGTCATGTATGAGCCTCAATGGAACTGTGAGACACACCTGAACTCACATTTAAGATGGTTTTTGCTTCTCTCTACAAACTCCCATAGGACCAGACAACCCAATAACCCACAGCACCCGCAAAGGTCAACCCCCGGTATGGATGCATGCGACTAAGGCTTAAACTGTTTGACCTAAAATAGTATTGGTTTTAGAAATGCATTGCACAAAAAATCTCATCAATATGCAGTTTGTGACAAATATAGGAGGAAAAAAATAAAACATATTGCTCGAAAATACTTAAAGATTATCTAATTTGGTAATTGATTCTGCCTATTAATTTACAAAAAAATACATGATTTAAGACATCTTTCATGCATTACATTAGCAAGGTTTAGTGAAAATGTGTTTTTAATTTTAAAGAGGGCCTTTTGGTAATAAACAACATGTACTATATTTAAAGAAAGAGTAAATGCAGTACTTGGTCCATAACAGATGAAGGGAAAACTCTGGGAACAAGTTTCATCCGACCATCGTCCTGAGTCACTGAAAGATGCAGCGATGCACTTCTGGTCCCCCTGGTCTGGTTGATTTTCAGCCCAATGTTTAAAGACTGTGTTGCTCCCATCTGACCACACTTTATGACGATACAGACCGATCCACACACAACTACCGCTTGCTAGCTTGTTGATGACATCATTTTCTGTTTGATTCCAAATGCTGTGGGACATAAAGCATCATATAAACAGCAGAAAAAGACATGTTTCTTAGTTTAAAGTGACTGTTTATGACAAATACATTATTAATGGGTTTAGTGCATCTTACCTGGCTAAATCAACAAAATTCTGCCTGCAGTATTTCTGGGCTTCAGTCCAATTTAATGTTGCATCACCAACAACCAATGAGGCAGTTCCGTTTACTGTCCCTGTAAATGTTTTTGCAAAGAATAACCAATATTATACTAGAATTATTCTCATTCACAGTTCACACTATTAAACAAGTTCTAGTGTTTTGTCCTTTTCTTTTCCTCTTCGATTCCCAAAAGGTCAAAGCAGATAGTCAATCTGTCAGAAAGTGTTTTTTATTTCTACTTCCTGTCTTTTTATTGTTTCATTATTATAAAACAATTAGGAACAATGGGGACTGATCAGAAAGAAAGAATTCACAGAGGATTTAGTCTGGTTTTGTGTTGTTTTTCATGAATGTAGATTCTGCGATGAAGATTCATGGACTAAAAAAAAAGGCTTACCATTGTAGCACACAAAACCATGTTCTTCATTGCAGTCACGGTCATCCCAGTTGCCTTGGGATGAGTTTCCACTCAGAAATGCGACACAGTACTGTAGTCCATTCAGGTTGTCTGGTTGGTTAAGTTTCCAGTTTCTGAAGGCTTGCTCTCTTTCCACATAGAAGCTGCTGTCATTTAAAGACCACTTCCAGCTGTTCTCCAAGTCATCGTGCAGACCAATCCAAACCTTGTCTGTTCAAAATTTAGATTATTGAGATTTTCTTAAGCACCAACCATCACAACAGACTATTTATTGTTTTTAAAACTGGTAGATTATTTTTCAGCCATACTTTGCATATTTAATGTATGTTTGTAACAATGTATTGCAAACTACATGTGTATATTTCTATTTTGAGAACTCACCTGTGTAGTTTGATGTAGTATTCAGAACAGCACCAACATCAGCTGTGTTCTCTATGGTGGCCAGATCAGTGTATTCACGTCTGCAGAAACTCTGAGCATCTGTCCAGCTCAGCTCAGTGTTCACAAAGTAGAACTGATGAGTTTGAGCAAAGGAAACACTAAGCAGTGCTCCTGAAAGAAAATATATCAAAGAAATTTGGTATATATAATTTTCTTTGGGATATATTTGTCAAATTTATTTGCTATGTTTTTTTTAATTCAATTCAATTCAATTCAATTTTATTTGTATAGCCCAAAATCACAACAACAGTCGTCTCGATGGGCTTCGAAGTAAAACATGAACTCAAAAGGATCATGAATACAAAGAGTTCAATAGGAAAATACAAAAATGAACTAACAAACTGACTAGGCTATACTGGCATCCCTGCCCTTAGACCCCCCTTCGCGGTAAGGAAAAACTCCCAAAAAAAACGGATTCATTGCCTTCTTTTTTGTGAAAATATTTTGTCTAATGATTAATATAGCAATTTGCTATACTTCTGGGAGTTAACTAATTTTTGTACACTGCATATTGTGTTATTCATAACTTTGCTATAGTAGTGACCTGTGAAACCAGCATTTCTGTGAACAGAACACAGCCCTGGGGTGTTTTTGAAATGTTGAAATATGGTTTTTAGCTAGATGTACATGACATAAACTCACACATGAACATTTGTGAACAGTGTGGCTCTTTGGATCATTAAATGTAATCAACTGATTACTTGTAACTGTGCCGCCAAAAATGATAATTATATTGCTAAAGTAAAATTAAATTATGGAAACAAAGTTCTGAGAAAATAAATTCTAAAAGAAACATGTTTTAAAAAAAATTATTTTCTCCCCTGTGAACCGCCACCTTTATGTTTTATTTTGAAAAAATTGCCTGATTCTCTGTTACGTCTGTCTGTCACTCTTGACGCATGCAAATTCGCTCTTCTCGGTCACGTGATAAATTAAAATAAAACCCAGGAGCTAGCAAAATGAGTAAAAAAAAAACGTCTTTGGAAAGTTTCTTTGCCAAGGGGAAAACGTATTACTATGTCAAGCGTATCAAAATAAAAGCCCAGGGATTGTTTAGTCATGTCTGTACTCCACCTTCATCGTAGCTCTGCTATAACGATATTCCGCCTGCACCTTGAAGACCGGTCCGTGAAAATATTGTGTGAGGTCATACTGGTCCATGACGTTAAAAAGGTTGGGGACCACTGTTTTATATGACAAGCAATGCCATCTTAGAATCATATTTATTTTCAAGTATTTACTCTCTTAAAACTGTGAATAATATCAGCTTCTAATATACGGTATCTTAAAAAGAATTAACCAGATTGAAAAGATATAAATGATTAAAAAAATAAAAAACAAACCTGTAAGTACACAAACAGCAACAAACAAATTATAGTGTTTAATTGTAAAACAATGTATCTTTATTAATCTTACATATGACAGGCATTGTTATCTCTAGGTATATTCTTTATCAAGCATTTGCTGACATAAAAATATGAATATTATCTGTTTCCACTACAACTTAAAAGGACATTAATCTTTAAAAGATATAAATCATTAAAAAATTAAACAAACCTGTTAGTGCACAAACAAACAGCCAGAGATCCATGATTCAAACCTTGGGAAAAAGAGCACATTTTAAACTCCATGCTCTTAATTATTTAAAATATACGCATTTGAGATTTTTTTTTTTAGAAAGTCTGTAGACATACAAAAGAAAAAAAATGTTACTTGCCATTGTATTACTTATATTTCCTATTAGAAATGACAGTGCTTCATATTCTATAAGGAGGTTGTGTGATGTCCGTTTCCCAACAATGACTATTCCCCTTTTAAGATCTCCTGATGGGGCGGGGCTAAGTATATTCTATCTGATAAGAACATCCCCCATCCTGTTTGTTTAGACAGGAAAGTGTTCAATCCAGTCTGAACAGCAAAAAAAAAAAAAAAAAAACTCTTTCACTTTTGCTTTCTAAAGCTAAGCAAACTCTTTCTTCTACTAATGCATAACACCACATTGTCACATAGAACATTTTTCTGATGTATTCCACGGTCCAGCAGTCACATAACAGTTAAAAGAGGAAGTGATAAAGACCATAGATTCACACTTAAATTTATCTACACCAAGAGACTTTTGGTAATTGAAATCCTTTAATCCACAGGGTCAAACTGCATTCAAGGGCTGATGTTCTGTATTGTTTAGTAAATATTCTGCCTTTTCTAATTGACAAAACAAAAATTGTTCCAGAGAATTAGAAGTGGGTAGGGCAGGTGTCTGAAAAAAAACAAAAAAACAAGCAGGACACCAACTGTCTGAGACTGCAGTTTGAGACCTCTGTTATCTAGTCCAGGCTTTACTATTAAATGGAAGCCAGGGATACTTCTCTGAAGTTTTTAATGCAGTTTGCAGAGATGCATGCAGATAAAAGACTTTTAGCAGACATACACAAAGCTGAGTTGACTAGTTTATAGTTTTAAAAATAGACAATAGTTCTTCGTTATAACGACAATCTGCAGTTATCCCCTTGTCTCAGAGAAAGAACTCAGAGACCCAAAGCCATTGGGAATTTAGCCAAATTAAATTACTCTGTATGATGAGGTGAGTGTTGCTAATAACTTCAAATAACATCAATGCTCAAGATGGCTTCACTAGGTCTCATCTTTTAACTGGCCAGCAATCCAATTAAACCCACTCAGAGATGTTGGTGCTTAATAACTCTTCTGATTGTTTCAATAACTGTTTCAGACACATTTGTTCTCAAGGGTTAACAATTTTAATGTTGCATTTAGGCAAAAACTCCTCAGTTTTGTGCTTTTTGATTACTTTTACCACTTGATCTTTTACCAGCAGATCTGTAAACCATGTGACTTGACAGGTTTGGAGCATACTTTAGTTCATTTCAACTAGTCAAGTAGAGATATGTTTATGACTCACAGCCCGTAAAGAAGACAGTTATATAACTTATATTGTAACATTTCAGCTTTTGCATCTTGTTTTCTTCTCTTTTAAAGTTATTTTAAACTGCTGTGTAGCTAAAATGCTTATCTGCATATTAATCCACAAACTGCATGAAAAACTTCAGTCTTTCAATTAAAATGGCTATAATTTAACAATTCATTATTTTGTTGTTAAGTGAACTTACCTGGGAGTATTTCAGGTAGGCAACTCAGGCAGGGTGTTTGCCTGGTTACTCTTCCCTGAGGGTGGTTCAGTCTAATCAACTCACCTGGTCAGCGTCCTACTTGAGTTCCAGGTGTGCGGTCCAATCCATCCATCCATCTTCCTCCGCTTATCCGAAACCGGGTCGCGGGGGCAGCAGACTGAGCAGAGATGCCCAGACTTCCCTCGCCCCAGCCACTTCCTCCAGCTCCTCTGGGAGGACCCCAAGGTGTTACCAGGCCAGCCAACAGATGTAATCTCTCCAGCGTGTCCTGGGTCTTCTCCAAGGCCTCCGCCCAGTTGGACATGCCCGGAACACCTCTCCAGAGAGGCGTCCAGGAGGCATCCGGACTAGATGCCCGAGCCACCTCAACCGGCTCCTTTCAAAGTGGAGGAGAAACGGTTCTACTCCGAGCTCTCCGCGGGTGGCCCAGTTTCTCATCTTATCTCTAAGGGAGCGCCCCGCCACCCTACGGAGGAAGCTCATTTCAGCCGCTTGTATTCGGGACCTCGTTCTTTCAGTCATGACCCATAGCTCATGACCATAGGTGAGTACTGGAACGAAGATCGACCGGTCCAATCACTCTTCTTCAATTTCCACGAGCTCTGTATTTGTCACCCCACCCTCCTAAATGCATCTTTAGTTTTTTACTTTAGCTTTTGAATTTTAGATATTTTGTATTTAAGGTTTTTTTTGCCGATTCTCACTTGTGTCACTCTTATGACACTTTGTTCTTGGTGAGACTAAATGGAATCTACCCTCATGTTGCATCTTAACACAAGAACTAAGTCTAAAATGCACTCCCACTGCAAAAAGATAAAGAGATACGGTTGGAAATATTGTAAACAAACTTGTCACAAACAGGTGGTGTACAGGTCCAAACTACATAAGGCTTGATGAAAGGATCCTAAAACTTCAATTAACAAACTTAAACATGGACCATCTGTGAAACAAGGACAAAAAAAGGTTGAAAACAGAAAGTTACAGACACAAAGAAAAAAAGAACAGAACAAAAAACTGAAGGGCACATTCATCACAATCAAGAAGCAGCGAACCTCATCAAGCACACAAACCTTCCAGTATGTGTTTTACAGGTTTAACCAGTTTTAGTGATGATCACTACAATATTTAATCTGTATGCAGGTGAACTGAAACTATCTCTCAAAATGGCATTAAATTTGTAGAACTGTAAGATTTTTTTTTACATGTTCTTTTCTATTTGAAAGCTTACTCATTCATTCCTGTTGGATTTTTAATTTTGTCATTTTTTATTTAACAAGCAAATTCATTTGTAAATGAAAATTAAAGGTGTCTGCCCGTTCTCTGACCTCTGGCATCAACCAGGCATTTCTGCTGCCCACAGAACTGACGCTGACTTGATATTTTCTCTTTTTGGGACCATTCTCTGTAAACACTAAAGATGGTTGTGGGTGTATATCCCAGCAGATCAGCAGTTTCTGAATTACTCAGACTAGCCTGTTTGGGAGAAACAACTATGCCAAGTTCAAAGTCACGTAAATCTATCTTTTTGTTTTGTCAGTTTGCACTGGAGATCTGAGCAACAAGAGAGGATTGGAAGAAGTTCAACAGCTAAATCTTTGTGCCTTCAGCTGCATATCTTTTCCTTTAACCTTGCTTAAGTCTTAGTTGCACAACCACCAGCATTATGTTTTGTTTGTGCAGCATTTACTGGTATTCGACAATGAGCAACGCTTTTACTTTCTCCTCAAGGTTGATTTCAAAATAAAGGTAAAACCTTCAACCTTCCACGTGAGCAAATCAGGTTCCAAGAAAAAAAAAATCAGGTTGCAAATTCTCTGCTTACTTTTTTGTGCCAACTATGTTAAATATCCTTGAAATCGTTTTATGGAAATTGAAAACATTCCATTGAATATGGTAGCTGTGTTAATCCAAATCACAGCCAATTCAGTGCATGTCTGAATGTCAAATTCAAAAGGCAGATCAGAATACATTCTTAAATTTTTGTCCTATAGACAGATAAAAAAAAAACTTTGTGTTTTTTCTTTGAACGAAACTGAATATCCATTAAAGCTAAAAAAAAAACAGAACACTATGTGATTATTCTTTCTAATCACTTCTAGAGCCCTACACATCACATCCAAAAGCTTATTTTTGTACAAAACATTTAATCTCATTTTCCACGTGCTACAAGAGATTCAAACATCAAATATCGAAAGCAACCAGCAGATTGTACAAATACAAAGTGGACAATTTCAAAACGTGATGTAAATTAAGAAAAAACCTTAAAATAAAGCAGCGAACCTTATCATGCAACAAACCTTCCAGTATTATTTTTACAGGCCTAACCAGTTCAAGTGATGATCACTACAAAATTTAATCTTTATGCAGGTGTACTGAAACTGTTAAAAGCTGCCTTAAATTTGTAAAACTCTAATGAATCGATTAAACTTTATCTATAAAATAGCGCTTCTCATGCAGCTCGAGGGGTGCTTTAACATTTAAAACAAAAAATACACATTTTAAATAAAGTAAAAACCCAACCCACCCTTCCCACTCCCCTCCGTTAAAAGATACGACCCATGACCCCCACGTACAATGAATAATGACTATGTAACTTCTGAAAGAAATGCAAGGCTTGGCTCTGCTGTGAGGAAACAGTATTAAAACAGTATTTAGGAAACTCTTCCTACCAGGAACCAGCCTGGCCGTAGGAACACCGCCACAGTTCCCCCCCAAACTGGGACAGCAACGGGGTCCACTTGACAGCCGTGAAGCTGCAAAGTTAAACCCAGCTGCACGGGCAACAACTGCAGCAACAACCACCGACATAGCCGGCAAGCCCTGGCAGAAAAGATCCCCACAGAAAACACTGGGGATCATGATAAGATGTTCAAACTAAAGACATAAGATGTATATAAAAACATAAAATTGAGAATAAGATGCATATAAAATGAAATTAAATACATAAAATACCTTTTACTAAAACTAAGAGAATAAATTAGCAGTATAAAATCAACTAAAAGCAAAATTAAAAAGGTGGGTCTTGAGCCTTTTCTTAAAAGCCTCTGCATTCTCTGCGGCCCTGAGGCTCTCCGGCAGACTGTTCCACAGGCGAGGACCGTAATGGTGGAACGAGGCCTCACCATGTGTCTTGGTCCTCACCTTAGGAACAACTAATAGGCCAGCACCAGAGGACCTAAGCCAGTGTTTTTCAACCTTTTTTGAGCCATGACACACTTCAACCTAGACAAAAATCCCGCGGCACACCAGCATCCAAAAAAAACAAAAAGGAGAAACTCGGTCTGTATTGATCAACAGTCCCTCCACAATCTCACATGCATTTTTGTGATAATTGTGGCAGAAAAAGCTGGAAGCTGCAGCTGTTTTTTGTTTTTTTTAATGTGATAAAACTTAAGTTAAAAGATTTAAAAACTTTTTCATTTGTGGTTGTTGTGGTTTCACGACGTTAAGAGGAGAGAGTCGTGCGCCCAGACGCTCACACTGCCAATACATCACGGGAGATGTAGTTCAATAGAATAGTTTAATAGAATCAAATAAACACAAAGGAAAAAAGTATTTTACGATCTTTTATATTCCTAATTTCTTAGTGTTTCATCAGGGCCTGTTTGGATGAACAAAGAACTGAAATCCTGGAGATGGGAAATGTTTTTATATCAGTTAATGAGGGCAATTTCCCACGGCGCACTTGACCATCTCCCACGGCACAGTGTGCCGCAGCACACTGGTTGAAAAAACACTGACCTAAGGGTCATTTAAATAAGAAGGCCCAAGACCATAAAACATTTATAAACCATTACAAGAATTTTAAAATCAATTCTGAAACGCACAGGGAGCCAATGCAGCGATTTTAAAACTTGAGTAATGTGTTCCCAAGGCAGAACTCATGCCGTGGAGTTCTGCAATAGTTGTAGATTTGAAATAGACTTTTTGGGTAAACCAGAGAGCAGGGCATTACAATAATCTAAACGACTAAAAAATAAAAGCATCAGCACCTCTGTGCTGGCAAGAGAAACGGGCAGACTCTGGCAATTTTTTTAAGATGATAAAATCGTGTCTTAACGACATTTTAATGTGTGGGATAAAATCTAGCTCAGAGTCAAAAATTACGCACAGGTTTCTCACACAGTGAGAAGGTTTAAAATTATGAAGATGTGGAAAAATCATCTATCTTGTCTTCAGAACAAATGATTAAAACTTCAGTTTTGTCCTGGTTAAGTTGTAGGACGTTTTCTGTCATCCATGACTTTATATCTAAAATACAGTTTAAAAGAGTTTAAACAGAATCAAGGTCATCAGGAGACACGGCGATGTAAAGCTGTGTATCATCAGCATAGCTGTGAAAGTCAACGCCGTGTCTCCTGATGACATCCCCAAGATGCAAAATATATAAATAAAAAATTATTGGACCTAAAGTCGACCCTTGAGGAACCCCACAACTTATTTCCTGGATTCTTGAAGAACACGCATACATACTTACATAAAAGTGTTGATCTGTCAGGTAAGAGTAAACCCACTTAAGAACATTTCCAGAGAGGCCCACTAGACTCCTAACTCTGTCTAATGTGATGGTATGATGATTTATTTTCTTGTGTCTTAGTTTTTTCTATTTCAAGGCTTAATCATTCATGCCCGTCACATTTTTTTTATTTAGTTATGTTTTTATGAAACAAGCAACTTCATTTTTGAATGGAAATGAAAGGTGTCTAGCTGTTCTCCTCTTACCTCTAGCATCAACCAGACATTTCTGCCGGCCACAGAACTGACGCTAACTTGATCATTTTTCTTTCTCTGTACACACCAGAGATGGTTGTGGGTGAAAAGTCCAG
>CM074495.1:27504568-27567544 GCA_037389245.1 Oryzias sinensis | reverse complement strand
GTGCTGCTGCAGCAGCTGTGACAGTGACGAATCCTTTCTGGGGGGGGCGGGGGGGGGGCTCCTTGCCCTTGCTACATCCTTCCCAGCATGCCTGCTTAGAATTTTCTAAGAACTCAGGATCTAAATTCTATCGCCTGGCGCCACCTGGTGGCGGCTGATACGCCACTGTGTGCCCCGCCCATTTCAAGCTGCATCTGAGAAGATTTAAGGAAACTTTCTTGACTTGAAGAAGCGGTTTTTGCTCGTCTGTTACGGTCCAGCCTGCTGTCCTGTGATTTTGTGGTCTGACCAAATAAATGACATCAGAGTATCATATCGTACCAGTTTTTTTTTTTTTTTTGCTAAATCATCAACTGACGCTCTTCTCTTCTCCTGCTCAGACCCCAGCGGCTCCGCAGTGTGTGATGCCTGCCTCCCCCCTTACAGTGGCCCTCACTGCGACAGGTGCAGCGCTGGCTTCTACAATAATTCCAGGACGTGTGTCCCGTGTAACTGCAGCGGCAACGCAGACCCCCGGGGGCCAGCCCAGGTCTGCGACCCCGACACCGGTCGCTGTCTTCGCTGCAGCAACGGCACCACGGGACCCCACTGCCAATTCTGTGCGCTTGGATGGGAGGGGGACGCCCTGACGCACAGCTGCACCCATTCAGGTAAAACAAAAAGGTCTTTGATGTGTTGCACACACCCTTGAGGGACGGAAATCAGTGGACTAGAAAAAAGTCCACAAAAATGTTTTATCTGAAACTACGTTTCTACGTCAGTGAATTTGATTTGTTTTACAATCGTTTTCCCTCCTTTTTAATTTACTTGATTCATCTGTGATTATCCAGACCAGAGGGGGAGACAGAGCTCTGACTGCTAACACTGAGAGCCTGAGAGGCAGATCCACGTCATCCTTTGACGGCATCACCTGTATTAACATACTCCCTCTTATTGATGGTGTGACAGAAGGTCTCCCACTCTGTGGGAAGACCAGTCAGTGCTCACTCATTGACTGAAAATGAGAACTGGACTGAGTGACCCCTCCCACCTGGCATTCCAAACAGGAAGTACCTGCTTCTTGGCTTCTTGGACCTGTGTGGCATTTAGTCTTCTGTGGGATCCTGGTCTCCGGTTCCATTTCTGACTCTGCTCGGGTCACATAGACAGGACATAGATGAGGATCCACCTGACTCCCTGCAGCCGCTCTGTGGATAATGTCCTTCTGTGGTGAAATGAAGTTCTGCTTTCATACTGTGAGCAGAAAATCAGTCAGTGCACGCGTCAAACACAGAGAAACTGTGATTTAACCAGAATCTGGACCTGAACCAGAATCTGTGCAGGTGACAGACCGGGAAGGGATGGACTCACTTTTCAAATTTTGCAGACAGGGACACGTGCACCGTGCATCACGTCAGCCTCTCTGTGCAACTAAGTGTTTGATTTACAAATCCAACATTTTTTCCTCTTTGTCTCCTCAGTTCTGCCACTCCTCCCCACCCCATCAATCACAGCCGAAGTCCCTACTGCCGGCACCACTTCTCCCTCCCCTTCTATCATCCCCACCACGGACAGAGCCGTCCCAGACTCCAGGTCAGGTGGCGACACCAGCACCACCCCCCAGGCCCTCCTGACCAGCCTGAGGAGCCCCGCTGACAACACCACCGCCGCGCTGACAGAGGTGTCCTGGACGCAGTTCAACATCATCATCCTGGCCGTCATCATCCTGGTGGTTCTGCTGCTGCTCGGCTTTGTGGGGGGGGTGTACACCTATCGGGAGTACCAGAACCGCAAGCTCAACGCCCCCTTCTGGACCATTGAGCTGAAGGAGGACAACATCAGCTTCAGCAGCTACCATGACAGCATCCCCAACGCCGACGTGTCCGGTCTCCTGGAGGACGAGGCCGCTGAGGTGGCCCCCAACGGCCAGCTTGCTCTCACCACACAGGGAAACTGCTACAAGGCCTAGCCCCCACAGATCAGACCAAGGTGGATTCCCCCAGGACCCAGATCTGCTGGATCAGAGCTGCTTGGCGGTCCGGCTGACATTTGTCCTCCTCATGTGATTTCTGTCAAACTGTGACGAAAGATCCAAAGAAGTGGGGAGCTGAGCCTGCAGAGGGCGCTGCTGCTCAGATCATGGAGGCTCAGACTGGCTGGGACATCTGGCCTGTTCAGACTTTGGACACTCACTTTGATCAGCTGATCCTGAACTGAGACAATGATTGTTATTTAAATGAATTTGTATTCTGTTATTTATTAGGTTTCTGCAGAGATGCTGCACATGGAGCGTGTTTTCTCCCACGTCTGATGAATGAGCCAGTTTGCTTTCCAGTCCAGTTTGTGTGCTGGGGGGAGGGGGGGGGGGGTCTTAGTGGATGCCTGCTGGCACAAGGGGTCGTGACATCTCTGTTGTTTCCGGTCACCTGCTGTGTTCGCTTCAGCATGTGGACCTCAGGAAGTCCCATCCCCGTTATAAAGGTGGTTAAGTCTAATCTGCTCTCTGCTGCCTACCTCAGCACAACAAAGCGCTCTCATCAAAGCTCATACGGGTGTGGGGGGGTTAAGTGACTCTCATGACGAGGCTCTGTTATGTGCCGACGTTGTCATGGAGCCTGATGAGGCTTGGCAAGAGGGGCAGGAGTACAGAATCCGGGAGCGGTTTTGGCTTTCTGTGTATCAATTGTGCCGCTACTTCCTGGGCGTGCTTCTTCCTATTGTAGTGAATGATTGAAATGGGTTGTCATGATTCCTCAGGTACTGTACCTCCCCCTGATGTGACCACTGTAAATATTGTTCTGGTTGATGTACAGGTGAATGTGAATAGCACCGTCATTGTACTGTCATTGGTTTGACTGTGTGTGTGCACCATCACTCAGCAGACTGCAGGCCCCGTGGTGCTGCCCCCCCCCCCAGCGTTTTGCTTATTTTAATTTCTCATTCTGTCTGATCTGCAGCGTGAGAATTCACGTTCATAACGACCACAACTCTGAGCTGCACTCCCCAATAAAACCGGGTTGGACTCTTGTCTGTGTGTCTTTGTGTCGGGCTTCGGTGGAACGAGCAGCATCGGCTGAAGGAAGACGGTCGGAGCTGCTCCTGAGACACATGCAGCATTAGAGTGAAGGCGTGTACTGAGCAGATGGATGCAACGTTCAGCATGATGATCAAACATCTGTGACAAACGTTTGAACTAGAGGTGTAATGATTAATCAGTGAATCGATCTGTCTGAGGCGAGTTGCTAATTAAATCAGACTATACCATTCTGAAGTCATTTCTAAATGAAAGCCATTATATCGTTCTTGGAAAATACCATTTATATTGAGGTATGGGAGGTTTATTTTTACTCCAACGTAAAAATGACCAAAAACATCACAGCGGACAAAACACAATGACTAGTCCATCATTACAGTTCAGTGTCTTTGACTTTAGCACAGACATGTGACCACAGTGTGTAAAATGTTTTAATAATGTTCCCTTTGGATTATTTGGATGTGGAAATCCAACAGTGGGCTGAACTTTAGGAAACTAAAATGTGAATGGATTTACTATTCTTGTTTACTTGTTTGTTTTGGACACATTTCATTTACGCTTGAAGAAATCCAAGGAATCTGAAAAACGTCACCTGTACTGTTCAGTAGCAGGTATTTCTCTCCGAGTCACACTGGCTGAAGTTTTGGATAAAGATGACCCGAGTCCATTTCAGGTCAGTGAATCTGATCCTTCAAAACTAACCAAAATCGACTATGAATCGTATTGTCAACCACAAATTACAATATGAATCAAATGTTAAAATGAGTTGTTACACCCTTAGTTTGACCCATTCAGGCCTTTCAGTGCTGCAGGAGACATATGAGTTTGTCACATCTACTTTTTGTATTTACTTACTTTTTCATACAGGAAAAATCTCAGGTTATGGAGTCCTAAATGAATCCACAGGACGAGTTTTATGTTGTATTATTTACTACAGAACTAAACCTCAAGCTAGAAAAACATGCCGTAATCCAAGTGTGAAGCTGACGGTTGAGAGCCTGCCATCAGTGTAGTGTCATCACTGTTGTGACGGTTACGTCACCTCATAGAGTCTCCAGGTTCAAAGGTTGAACATACCTAAAGATAAAAGTAAAAGCACCTGTCTCTAGAAAAATCTGAAGACTGTGATACTGACACTGCAAAGTTTTGAAGCAAATCATAACATAATTGTTTTTTTTTTTTGTTCTCGGTTAACTTTTTGCTCTGCCATACACACAGCCATAAATTCAGCTTGTTAGTTTCTGTTGTAACTCGCTGAGACTCCAGCGTTTCCTCTCATCTCTTAACATCCTTGGTGTTCTCAGGTGAGCAGCACTGAAGTCACCTGTCTGCAGGACAACCCGACCCACAGTAGAGCTGGTTCGATCAGCTTTCATTCTGCTTACTGCAGCAGTTTCCGTTTTTACTTTCCTTAGTGCTGCACTTTCTGATTCTGAAGAAACTGAGATCTGGGGAATTTTAATGGGCTACATGACATAAGCATGCAGGCCATTTATCACATGATCAACTACAACCTCTTTGTGGTAAAACGGACTGACTGGTGTTTCAACAACTCCAACATTCTGATGTGAAGCCCAACAAAAATTTGATCTCAATCAGATTGTCCCAGCATGATTACAAGACTTGGAAACAGACTCCTGGTGTTTTGAGTCGGTTTATGTGTAGCTTCACTGATGAACAC
Organism: Oryzias sinensis; assembly: GCA_037389245.1. Classification (NCBI taxonomy): domain Eukaryota; kingdom Metazoa; phylum Chordata; class Actinopteri; order Beloniformes; family Adrianichthyidae; genus Oryzias; species Oryzias sinensis. The sequence goes on along the minus strand of CM074495.1, from coordinate 27,562,850 downwards.
ACTGCAGCTCCTGCGGCGCACAAACACCCTCAGATTAGGGTTCTTCCAAATTTACCAGTGTGGCATTTTGTTCATCAAAGTGGTCGTGTGACAGTGCTGCTAAACTGCCAGTGCTAAAGGCAGTGTGGTTTGTGTGGCAATGGGTTCTGCGGGGAAACCGTGAAGCCTTTCTGGATCACAGAGATGCTTTATAGAGGCTCTTGCTTTTCTTCAGACACTCAGCACACAGAGGTGAAACCTGTTCTAATCAAAGATCTGCCTTTATGGTTATTATCACAAATCATTAACACGTCTAAGCTAATACAGAGCTGAGCACTGCTGAAGGAAACAACCCTCAACCCCTTCCCTATAGTCCAGGGGTCTGCAACCCGAGGCTCCGGAGACTTTATCCCACCTCTTTGACTTTGAGAAAAAATGCAAACAGCTATAATCAACAGCAGGTTTGTAGTTTTGCCTAATTTGTTTTAGTCAAGTTTTAGAGCTGCCACTGAGTGGAACTCCACCCCCTGTAACTATTACAAATTAAAACCACATAAAATTAATTTAAGACACAGTTAAAGAAATGGCTCATTGACAATCAGAGCTGTCAACACTGACTAAACCTCCTCTCACCGATCCCACCATCTTGTCCTGTATATGTTCATACAATTGTCTGATTTTGGATTGTTTTATCGCCAATTTACTTTTAGGTTAACCGCTAATTTTACGGAATGTGTTGTTTAATATATGTATGTAATGTTATGTAAATATGTAATTTTATCTTGATCTTTTAGGGGGACTCCCATGGAAAAAGGGTTTTTAATTCCAATGTGACTTTCCTGGTTAAATAGAAGTTGAATACAAAAATAAATTGAATAAAATTTTAACGTCTACCCAGGGAGTGCAGATGAAAAACAGCCCTTTGGCTAACTGTTTTATTTACAGGAATTTATATTAATGTGTGCTGTCCCTGTATCGAATAAATAAAATAAATCAGATCTAAAAAAAAAAAAAACTATGTTTGGTGTATAGATTTCTAACATGTAGGATCAAAATGACAGTAAAAGGTTTAACCTGCTGTTAGTGGGTTATCAGAATAATTTTTAAAATATTTATATACTTATATTTATAAGCTCAAAGCACATATTCTTACTGTCTAGTTGCTGTTCAGAGACAAACATCTTCAAATTTACATGTAATGATTTAAGAAATTGATTCTTTACTTATGTTTTCATAGAAAAAGGTCATTTTTTTCCTTTCTTCCATTTTGAATTCAAGTAAATCTGCTGATACACAGAACTTTTATTTTGAAAGGAGCTTGCATGTGCAATTGTAAAAGTAAAAGAAGTTGAAATTGTTATATAATGAAAAACACGACACTGTTACAATTTAATTCCTGTAATTATTTTAAAAGCTCCATTTGATAAATAAGTGGCTTAATTAACAGACAAACATTAAGTGCATTGCTTGAAATGATAAAGGTGGGACTTTGTGGCTCTCGCTGGCTTTCAGGCTGTGAGAGACTGACCCAGACGGCTCTTTCAGCGGGATGCAGACTTCTTAGATGGTCTCTGTTTATCCATTTCCAGCGGATCCACAAGAGGTCCACAAATTTGGAATAATTTAGATAATGATGTCAAACAGTCTGCTACAATATACATATTTAAAGGGAACTGAAATTGCAATATTGTCAACTTATTGTATGTATATAATGTTGCTGCGGCCGAAACCACTTATTGCTGTCTGTTATTTCTCTCTGTTTGTGACGCGTATATGGATACAGATCTGAGTTGTTGAAGCTTATCAACTTTTATACTAACACTGTCCACTTATATCACCATCAAATTCTTATATTATTATTTTATTTATTTATTATCAGATTTTTCTTTTCCGCCACTCATTTTCATTGTTTTATGCCTGTCTAAAATGTTGGACCCCTGATAATAGGCATCTGCTTCAGGGCTGTCCACGACTTTCCATGTTTGTATTTTGAGGCGATTTGTTTTTTGCGAAACATTCTGGAAAAAACAAACTAAACTAAACATGCAGTGACCAAAACCCTGAACTTTTCCCAGGATGGAGGGGCCTGATGACGTCCGTCTCAAGGACAGCAGCTGGAGGGAACCCTACAAGATCCCCCCCTGTCACAACACAACAGAGAACAGGAGCTCCAGATCAGGCCACGCCCTCTATGCGTATGGTCCAATCCCACCCAAGGAACCCCACCATAGCCTGTATGGTTTAGCACCCTATGAGGGTGCACTGAAAAAAAATCTGTTGGATTTACATAAATAAATCATGGACATCGATTGCGCGTAAAAAAACATGTTAAACCAAATTAATTATTGCACACAAAAAAATCATGGTCTACCGTAATGAATGCTTCTTTGTACACCTAATAATTTTACATTAAAAAAAAGATTTGATTATGCCATTTACCATAATTTCTTCAAACCTTTAAAACACAATAAAATGTTTTAGCAACACTATTATTTGTTTGAAATTAACCAAATATTTAATTTAAGTGTATAAATTATTGAAATAAAATTTAAATTGAATAATCAAATTGCAATTGCAGATTATTATACAAAAGCCAATACTTTGAATACAAATTTCAGATTTAACTTTTTTATTATCTAAACTTAAAAGGTATGTTTACAGGGAAGCAAAAAGTACAAATCAAAATAAAAGGGAATTGCTACTTTTCACTAAACAGAAGATAACAGAAGGAGCCGAAGCAAGCAGCTGGATTCCCCTCTTAGGAAAAACTTAAAAAGTCAGATCTTAAAGACACAACTTTGCTCTACAACTCTAATACAGTTTTTTGGATTACCTCAAAGGTGTTTCTGAGATGAGGAGGGTAATTCAGATTTCTGCTGTAAATAAGGCCAAGCAGCATGGCAACTGCCACTCCGACACTGGGTGAGTCGATCACCACAGCCTGGGAGAGGTAGACCATGAGAATGTCCTCTTCCTCTCCACTGCCACTTTCCATTATGAGGGAATTTCCCACCGTGGTGTCCTCTACTGCCTCCTGGATTCTGCATGGTCTTCATTCTAAAGAACACAGAAAATATTTGTGTGTAAATTCACATTTGAAGTTTAGTTTAAACGTCCAGATTCACAACGCACTTGTACTTTGAATAAACCCCTTCACCTGCTTATGTTGACGAGAAGGGCAGCAGTCTGAAATACAAAGAGTCAGCAAATTTTAAATTCACATGCAAACTTTGGAAATATCCAGCTCTTATCCTTGGCTCATCAATAAATGTTACTGGGTTAACAAAATCCTAATATTCTTAGTGTCATGTTAACAAAGATAGTGGGATAACTGATTGACCTTTGTCCCAGATGAGGACAAATTTGCCCCACAATTTCATTTTTTTTATAATGTATGTATCTCTCTGCATAAAAGGTGCGTGTAAAGAGTAGGGCTGGCAATCTTGATTACCTCACGACTCAATTTGATTACAATCCAGGAGACAACGATTCAGCGATATATGGTAAATGCACGGTGAAGGGGACCCACCTGGCTCCGTGAAGCAAGGACCCCAGCATCAGGGAGGAGCAGTTGGTAGTGTGTGATGAGTAATCAGGACAGAGATTTCTGAGTTTCGTGTTAAACTTCAAATAAATATAGAGTGACACCTCCACAGCTGTGCTGTATCATTGTACTAACTAAACATGCGTTGTTTTCAAATCAACAGCTGCAATGGAAAAAAAAATTTATGAAGACATTAGACCAGAAATTAACTTTGACCCCACCTCCCTTAACCCCTCCCCTTACAGAATTCAAACCGCGCCCACTGAGAACCCGCGAATTTTGAAATGGAAACTGCAAACTAAGCTAGCAGATCAGGAGTAGCTAATCCCCCCACCCATGTACAGGGTTCCCATATTTAACCCAAAAAGGAGAAATCTGTGAAGTGGGATTACAGACGTTAAGGCTGTTAAACTTTTTACTCCACCTTATACACTTGTTCCCAAAGGACATGAATATTTCCTCTCCATTTTAAACTCTCAAAGCTAAAATCTCCATAGAAAACTAAGTTCAGCATTATAGAATGAAAACAAATCTCTAATTGAAATCGAAGATTTGTGTAAACTTGACAAACCAAACTCATTCTGCGCGGGAGACGTGCACCGAGAATGATTGACAGTTGACTGAGACAGAAGTGTGCTGTGAGCTAATCAAATAATGCCATCCTTAAGCTAGCTCGTGGGTGGAACGGTGTGGAAAATATAATGACAATGGTAATAAAAGCTTCTCACATTTTCTTTCAATTTCGGTCTACACAACGTGGAATTTAGCAAAAAGAAATCCATACAGTGAAGATGAATACCCCTGGCAAAGTTTCCGCCTGTGGGGGGGAAAAAAACCTTGCCGCGCCAACTTCTCATTTGTCAAAAGGGCTTCCCTGTGCATCATTGGAAATCACCGCGTTTATTACTGAATCTTTCTGTTTGCAGCATACAAGTAATGTGAGTATTGTAGCGGCCTGGGGATTAGCCCCGCCTTCAGCCCCTAAATCTCATAGGAAGTGGGGGATAATGGTGGAAAACCATGAGTGAGAGGGCTGGAGGCAGAAGTGAAGTCCATGCTGTTTGGCTATTTGAAGGTGTTAAAAATAAATGTATGATGCTGAAAAGGAAACTTTGCTTCTCTGCCTACTTCTTCCTCTGAGAGACTGTCCGGGGATCAGATCTCTGACAAAGTTGCTTTATTAGCAACTCTGGTACCGCGCACGCCCAACTGTGCCTAGAAGTTCTTCCAGCTGACAGGTCTTTTCCAGTTCTCTATAATGGCTCACTCCAAAGTTTCCCCTCCTGGAATGCTTCTGGATGGACGGGGCTTACTTATCCAAAATTAAGGGGCAAGGGATCAAACATAACTATTTCATGTTTTGTCAACATGATTTAAATATATCAATGTAACACTGCAAGAAATGATGGGTGATGTTCGAGGTTATAATATGTTTTGAAAGTAAACACAATGTGTTCATATTTTTCACACATGTTTAGTATTTGTAAATTGCACAACCCCACTTTTCCCGGTTTTTCTGTGGGTTGACGGGGCAAAACCAGGGCAGATGGCTGAAGGTGATAGGTATAAAGGGCTTCTCACAGAGGAACTGAAAGTGAACTGAGCAGAGTTCCGTGGGGAATGCAGAGTGGGGGGTTCAACCCTGAAGTTGCATCACAAGCCCACCCCTAGTACACACACACACACACACACACACACACACACACACACACACTCCTCAATGAAATGTAATGTGAGGAAGAGGATGGACATGGTACAGCCTCCCCCTAAACTGGCAAAGCCCCCCATCCCGAACGGACAGCCACCCTTCCAGCAAAGGAGAGTCAGTCATCTGTGCGCATGTCACGGTCTGGAGCAGCTCTGGAGCTTTTATGAGTTTAACAACAACATCATCTTCTGAAAGGACTAGTTCTACACCTAGGGGTCTCACCTGCCCCTGTTTGGAGGGCTTGTTTCTGTCGCTTTAACTGCCCTCCCGCCTTCTTACTCCGCTTAGGGGGTGCGCCCACTTCCACTCACGCCCGTCCGAGACCGACAAACCCTTAGGAGGAGGAAGTTCTCTCGGTGAAACTCGCCTGCACCGAGACTGTGAACGTGGGCGACCGACCTGTACTAAAGGAAGATGCAGAGCGCGAGGCAGCAGCTCATCTACAAGGGGGGAGCGGACAGCATGGAACAGGAATGCGACTGCGCGGAGGCAGGACTGCACGGCATGAGCGCCGCTCGCCGCCACAGGAGCGGCTGGCAGTGGCAGCAGCGCACTACGCAGCTGCTGCTGCTGCTGTTGGTGGTGGTAACCCTGCTGCTGCTCCTGTCGGCGGTTCTGGCTCTGCTGGTCATCTTTGGGCTCGAGAGGGACTGGCGCGCGCCCCATGGCAAACAAGTGGGTATATCTTTTACGCATTGATCCCGGGACAGGTGTGTGTTAGCGCACGCAACGAGTCTTTGGTCAGGGTGTGTCCACGGCTGTTTTTGAATTTATCTTGTTTTGAAGTGGTTTATTTCAAGCAATCAAAGCAAGAATTATGCAAAAAAATACAATCAACATTCATACATTTATACAAAGACGTATCAATTTAGGATTAGACATTAAATCAAAGATTTCTTGATTTGATAGGGAGTGGAAGGAAGCGAACTGAAACGCCTATTCTTGAGTTCGGATCCGACAGATCTTCAACTGTACACCGAGGACGCGAAGCCTGGATGACCTAGTATTTGGCAAAGGTCAAAGGTCTCATAAATCACTTACTGAAATTGCTGGTGATTTATTAAACCTTTCCTGTGCCATAACTGTCCCTCACAGGCGCGTCAGGGCAGTTCCAGGCGCGCGCAACAGAACAGAGGCTTTCATTCTGTAAAGTTTTCAGCTGAAGCAGTTTGGTGTTCACCCTTCAATGGAAGACCGGATATTTAGTAGAACCTCTGTCAGAAAATTGAAAATTGAAGTTTTAGAAACCTATTTGCATCAGTTTTGGCTCGAAATGTGAAGTGATTTCACAACAGTCTGATCAAACACAGCAGCTGCGTTTCTCTGGATCAGAACTGTCAGTGGCACTATAGAACCAATGTTCTGACTCTTTTTCTACAAGACATTTTTGTCAGATTTAGAAGTCAACTGTAAACGTAAACGTTGTTTATACATGTGTGGTTGGAACTGGAAAAACGGGTTCCAGTTTCACGTGTGGGAAAAAAAAACAAGCACTTAGAAAGCCATTTAGGAAAACATGTTTGTTATAAGTAGGCCTGCACAATAAATCGCAAATTTATCATTATCGCAATATCAAGCTGTGCATTATGCATATCGCAAAAGAAGGTGAAAATCGCAATAAATGGTTACATTAAATATGCTATAACAATCTTATGGCAGCTTGAAGTATTTAACGAAACAAATTCAATTCAATAACACCTTAACATCATGGACCAATCAGATGGACACCTTTTATGTTAGAAGCCCGTCTCCTATGTAGATGTGGGTCATTTGGAATGTCATTTTTAAACTGTTGCAGTGAAATGGAAATTATGTTTTGGTTGTTTTGCTATATGTTCATATACCGCAAGTTATATCATCATTGCAAAATTAATCACTAATATCGCATATCGCAATTTTTCCTCATATCGTGCAGCCCTAGTTTTAACAGAAAAGTTTAAAAAAACCACCACTCCAAGCTTTCCATTTTCCTCATGCCCTCTATGAACCCACCTATTACATCATACAGCTGTACTTGTTGTGGTACCTGCAGGGCCGAAAACCAGATGTGCATGAACAGTAAAACGTCTTGTCCTCTGTTGCTAAAGTGTGGTGTGTGTTTATTGCCCTGATGCTGATTGTGTTTGTGTCCTCAGGACAGGCTGGTCAGCCTTCCTCCAGGTAAATATTTGCTCCAGCTCAAAAATCAGACTGAAAGCTGCTACAGCTGCTTTTCTCAGGAGTAAACTTGTGTTTTTGTTCTTCTCCAATGACAGACACTGGTGACAGCAAGGAACATGTGGAAACTTTCAAACCTCTGAGCCATAATGATGGCAGGACTCCAAGAGCTATGCTGACAGCAGGTAAACTACGCAGACTCTCTGAACACCTTACCTCTGTCAAAACACGTTAGTACTGAAGCCACAGTTCTTACTCCAACAAAGCTGAACCTGCTGGTTTCCTTTTTTTATATATATACCACCATCAGACTGTTCATTTAACAGTGTTTTTGTGGAGCTTTACTTATCCTCTACTCAAAAGCAACTGTATTTGGATCACAGCAGTACTGGAGATTGAAGGATTGCTGTAGAATCTTGTCCGTATTTTGAAAAGAACAAATCTGATACAGCAAAATGACTTTACAGAAGAAGGAGTCGTGTGTTTGAAGATTCTGTTGTCTGAACGTTTTGCTCTGGTCCCAGGAACAGATATTAAAGTTGATTAGTGCACAATCATGAAAAACTCAGGTAGGTCTACTAGGGATGCCATCATTCTATAGTCACTGGGAGCGTTGGGAAAGGGGAGTGCTTGAAGAATGCACAGATGACTGCAGGATGTGAAGTGCTCCTGGTCTGACTGATGCCAGGAGTGATGACTTGTTCTAAGAGATACTTCTACAGGACAGTGTCAGGACAGGTCTGAAGAGTTGTGTCTGTCTTGTTAACAAGTGCAGATAAGATGGAGCAAATCAATTAAGATGCCCTCCAGAAGATAAACACTCTATAAGAGTAGAAGGAGCATAGTCCTCTAGTCAGATTCAGCGCTCCATTTTTGCTCATATTTGTTGGTACATGCATCTTGGGTTTTTATTGAAAGTTGTGTCTTCCTTGTGAAGAGTCTTTTAAATGGTTTATTTATTCCAGACTCTAGTGAAAGCTTTTATGAGTACATCGTCTCAGTCTGCACAGACTTTGGACTTTCTTTATTATGATTTCCTAAGATACACAACAAATCCTAAACTCTTGACTCATCACTGCTCCGTTAACTTGTGTTGGATAGACTTCATTGTTTGAGCTCAGACCACAGAACCTCTATGGGATCACATTGTCATGGTCTTCTTATCTTCTGAATTTGTGTTACTGGGTAGCAATAAAGTATTTACAGCCAACACAGCATGTTAGGCTGTAGTGTGATGAAATATGTGTTGTTGGGTATAGTATACTTGACAAACCTGTTGCATGTACAGGTTCACACCAGGGCACTCTGGTAGAAGAGTTATATTACTTTAATAAGTAATAATAGTAACAAGTGAGGAAACACTGTATTGTTAGTATTGTCACTTATCACAGGGGTTATGTTCTAAACATAAGATGAAATCCATGAAGTAGGATTATCGACATTTTAAGGCTGTAGACCTTCTTATTACACACTTTATAAAATTTCAGACATAAACATTTTCACACTTTCCTACCTTTTTTAAGTTCTCAAAGTTTAAACCTTCATAGAAAAATAGGTCCAGTGTTATCAAATCAAAACAAAGATCTGATCGCGATTAAAGATTTATCTAGAGCAGAGACAAAGGACATTGATTTGACAAAGTCTACAACCAATTAGGGCACAGAAAAACAATGTAATGTAAAATAACGCATGCAAAATTTCACTGAAAAAAAATCAATGAAACAGCAAGACTGTGAAAGGTGAACCGCGATATAGTGAGGGAACACTGTATGCTATAAGAATGGAAAGATCATCTTTCTTTATCTGTTGGTAATAGAAAATGATAAAACCGGCAGTAAGGAAGTCATGTGACATACTGTCTGGCATGGCTCTTAAAGGGAATATGCACATCTAAATAAATGCCAGTACCATCCATCCATCCATCCATCCATCCATTTATCCACCCACTACTTATTCTGAGGTTTGTGTCGTTTTAGCAGTATTTTGATTTGTTGAGAGACACAAGTTCTTCGGCATGTCATGGCTCTCCTGGTACTCACAAGAACTTCCCGAACGGCTAAACTTCACCCCCTATCACTGAGGGTGACCTCAGCACCTGTACCGTTTGCTCACAACACACAGCTATAGGTGAGGGTAGAAAAACGCTGATCTGTAAAATTAGAGCTTTGTGTTTAGACTCTGCTCTCCCTTTACCAACACACTGGTTTAAGGTTGGTATTTCTGTCCCTCTGAAGTGACAGTTGATTTCAAGCTGCTTGAATGTAGCTCTTTTCCTTATTCATCTACTTTCAATACCATGGATCCTTGAGGTGGTTCCATTGACATGCTCCATTGAGTGTTTAGGGAGCCACACTGGGGGCTGGACTTGCACACTTTCTGCTCTTTTGATGTGTGCACTGTGTTTGTGTTTCTCTTGGAACATCTCATCAGTTTTCCAGAAAATGTTAGGGGGAATTCTAGGGCAAACCTCATTTGACTTGATCCTACTAAATGAACACATTATTATCAAGTTGTTTTGTTATGTAACACACGATCAAATCCAAACTTTGTTAGAAGTTGGGTTGGTAAAATGTTCACATTGCTAGAAAATGGTGAAGAATTAATTTTTTTTTTTTTTTTTTTCTAGGTTCAGATAATCAGACCAGTGGAGATCCCCTAGAATGGGAGACTCAACTTGGAAACGCTTTCCTCGGAGGCTTTAACTACTCTGACGGCAATCTGGTGGTGCCAAGAGACGGCTTTTACAGGGTGTTCCTGCAGGTCGCCTTCGAAATCCCTGATGAGTGTGAAAACCAGGCCCTCTCCTGCAGCGTGTTAGCTCTGTCAGAGGATTATCCTAAATACAACGAAATTCTTAAAACAGATGATTTTGCAGAATGTTGTAATTGTATAAAAACCCTTTACACATCTGCCTTGTTTTCCTTTAAAGAAAACACTATGCTGAAAGTGATAACAAACAGACCATACATTATCAGCAAAGATGAAAAACTGGTGTTTTTTGGTGCAGAACTTCTCCCAGATTGACTTGGTCAAAGGTTCTGATAATGACCTTGCTCTTCAGCTGATCATGAGCGTTCATCTTCTGTCCATCTGAATCTGTTAAACTGTCAGCAGCAGCTTTGGTTCAAGATGAACTCATCAGCTGTTGTCATGTAAATATTCTGTTCACCTGTTTCTCTGTAGGTCTTAGTTGTTTTTTTTTTTTTACATATTTATAAAAAAGCCAATTTTATATCGGAGTGTAAAAATACTTTACCTGTGTTCTCAGAAAATTAACTAACAGGAAAACGTAAAAAAAAAACATCAGCAAATTAACTTTTTTATTACTGTTGTCAAAATATTTGTTTAATTTAGTTCTTCTCAGGGGGAATATTTGTAGTGGGTCACTATAATGTCAGCTGTTACTGAAAATGGAAACTGAATTGATCAGTTTGATAAAACTAAGAGATTTAGAAAAGTCTACATGTTGTCATTTTAAAGAGAAAACAACATTTTTCTGTATCTTTGTAATGTAATGTGAAGAAAATCCATGCAAAGACATAGAGTGCGTTTGCTTGGACATTGAGTGGAAGACATTCTTAATGGCATAATTTGTAATACCACAAAACACTACTTTTTTTGCTTTAGCTGGAGCTGATGTGTCCTGTAGCAGGGTAAGCAGGCAAAGACTCACTTCTGCAGCCAAATGGTTTATTTCCTTTGTCTGGGATAAAGTCTGAGCTGTACAGTGATTTAAATGCTTTATTTTAGGATTTAGAACATTTGTAGGATATATATATATATATTATATATTTTAATTCAAACTTCTTCATCTGATAGAGTTGATTGGAGGAGCAGATTAATTTATGAGAGTAGTAAAGAGAGCAGCCAAAACACTAGTTGCTCTAAGCTGAAGGAGTTGGCTACCATCTTTTATAAAGGAAAGCAATAATGATGGACGGGGTAAGCAAGGATTGATTTTGATCCTCTAGCTCTCCAAGAATCCAGAGGGGCTCCGATTTTATTTAAATATTTAACTGTGTATTGTTGTACTGCGTTTTTGAAATAAAACATCTGGGAAAGACACCTTTTTGGTATCCTTGTCTTTTTTCAGATTAGATTAAAGTGTGCTTTCATTTGTAGTTGCAAGAAAAAACAGACTGTAGAAGATGGAGGGGGGCCTCTGCACCTCTTTCTACTCACCTCCCTGGTGGGAAGCCATGTTATCAGAAGCGGGCAGCATGCAAATGTCAGCATGACCAGTAATGCCTAGTTCTGGGACACTACAGCTCTCTCATGACAGTCTATTACTTTAGATTCTAGGTTAAAACTACCAGCAGTTAATGATTACTTTTTAAAAACTAAAGAAAGAAAAGACTGTTGAGAAAGCTTTCCTCCTAAGAAAACGCCAGAAGATCGTCTACATGTTTCTCCTAACTTTCTGAGTTTCTGCTCACTAGCAGACGGGGGATGATCGAGGGCCTTTGGCTGTCCTCTTACAGTGTGTGGTGTTGTGTTAAAATTACTTAACCCTTGTGCTATCCTAGGCCCTTTGACAATGGGAGTGAGGTCATCTAGACCCCACAAGACGGTGTGATGAACTCTTTCTTCAATGATTTTTTATCTTCACTGGTGTCCATGGATTACAGTAAATCCTCTTCCTCTTTATCCACCTTTGTCATGGTAGGGAGAACACATCAATGGTCATCTTGACCCCATAGGATAGCACAAGGGTTAAAGACTCACTTCCATTGAAAACTGTGTTTTTAACATGTTATTGTGGCCTTTTTTATGATGATGGAGGACATATATAAGAAAAATTAAGCTCAAATTTGTCTGTTCCAAAATCTGTTGTTCCAGTGCATCCACTTTTAGACAAATGGATCCAACTTCTTCATTTTCTTCCTCGTCTGAGCTGGAATCTGGATCAAAACGGTATGCCTGGATAGTTCCAAAATTGCTTGCCATTTCTGTTGCACTGATGATGTTAGGTTGGGGGTGTGGGGGGCTGAAAGCCATTTAAAAAAATCACTGGGAACCCCTTTGAAAATTCATCAAAAGATGATCGGAGTGGCACTCTAACTTTCATGCTGTTGTTATCCAAGGCGTTAGCGCGTCCACATCCATCTAGACCTTGTTCCTTTATTCCCAGTGCTAAAGGGGCAGTTTCCTTTATCACCTGCCCCTGTCTTCATTGAAGAAGTTTTTACAGTAAAACGTTTTTTTTGGCACAGAGCAGCCTTGCAGCCTAATGCATTCCCCCTTACTGTACTGCTGGAATTCTGACTGTTCTTCTTTATCTTGAATACTTTAGGAGTCTTTATGACCAAATAGTCCAATATATCTGAGCTCACAAAGACCTGAGATTAGAGTGGTGGAGCCAAGCCTTTTAGTGCAAGTCAAATCAAACAGCATGAGCTGCATCTTTATTATGTTTGTCCTTTCTCTTGGTTTGTTTGCAGATCTAACACCAGAACCTGTGTATCTTTGTAACAGTGTCTCATGTACTTTACCAAGTTTTTTTTAAATATTTGATTTGATTTGAAATACTTTATTTCAGTAAATCAATCAATACACAAAAACAATATAATCATTAGTTATAAATTCATACAATGACATATCTGTCATGGCTACAGAACAATAGAGACTCAGATGCTGAAACCCGGAAGAAGACACGGGGAAGCACTGGTGTAGGTACCAGTCTCTTACCTGGAGACAGGTAAGAGACTAATTAGGTTCTGACTTGAGATTCAGAGAGCTTAACATAAACAAAGCATGAAGACCAAATATGCACCATCAGGGGCAACGGACTGGCGATGAATACTGGTTGAGCTGGGCGGAATCAGGGAACCAACCGGAGAGGAGAGGGGGAGGAGTCTGACAGAGGCACCATGACAGTATCAAACTTAGGATAATTAGACATAAAATTAAATATTGCTTGAAAGGGAGTGGAAGAAAGCGAACTATAATCCCACCCCTCTCTTACCGTAACCATTTTATTACATGATTTATCATTATACGTTCATAACTTTGTCAGAATTAAGAATCCTTAGGTGTCAATGAAGCACATGACAAAGATGAATTACTTAATTATTAATGAAAAAAATAGACATAACTCTTTTAGAAATCAACATGGCAATTGCAGATCAGTTATCTAAAATATATGCAGATTATGTTAATTATGAAAATCCTGTATATGATTTAAAAATAATACTAAATCAGTAAAACAAACATAACACTGTTTAAAAAATATTAATAACAAAAATAGATCAAGTATCAAAAGTAACAAATATGGTAAATGGTTATATAGCGCTTTTCTACCTTCCACGAAGGCCCAAAGCGCTTTACAGTCACACTCCCATTCACCCATGCACATATACATTCACACACTGGTGGCGGCTCTGCTGCCAAACACTGGCGCAAACCTCCGACCAGCCCAAAAATATGTGAAAATTATGTTTCATTGGGAAAAATCATGAATCAATTTTTGGAGCAAGTGAAGTAATATCATTAGAAATCAATCAATTTAGCCCTCTTCAATAAATGATGTTGCCTTTTTTTATTATAAGGTAATGCTGTGAAATAAAATAAGTTCATCAGGTTTGCAGTTGTGACTAAATGAGATCAAAACTGCAATCAATTTGAGGAAGTTTATTTAACTTCCTCAAATTTTTTCATATTGTCAGTTTACTCAAAGTGAGCTTAGACCACAATTAGTTACTGAATCATGCATGCATTAGCTCATTCCAGACAAAGGCGCCTTTTTGCTCCAATTTCAACAACAGCCGTTTTTAGAAACGTCTCTGTACCCACTTTCTGTTTTAAAAGGAAAAATTGGGAAACTCCAACTGGAACAGAGCTGAACATTTTTTTTAGAATGTTGGAAAAATGTAAGGCATCCTATGCAAAATATGGCAAATTCATATCACGGCTGTGATGTGTTTGTCACAATGTGATGTGACAAGAGTGGCCTGGTTTACAAAGGAGGCAGATGACTTTTAAGTTCAGGTCCAGGTTTTTATTCGCTTGTCTCACACCTTGGCTGCACAGCTCACACATGCGCTCCCTTCACACTGACCTCCTTCTCTTTTATGGGTTCCAGTTAATTGGCTGGCCACGCCCAGGAAGGAAACCACATTTAAACAAATATTTGAAATAATTACAACAAAAGATAGAAAATGTCTTATAAATAATACAGTTAAAGTCCTGCAAATGAAGACATACATAAATAAACAAATAACTGAAATCATTACAACAAAAGGTATATATAAAGAAATCCAAATTCTTTCCACTCTCTGTGCCCAACTATTAAACAGGAATAGAAAGGCCTTTGCCACCATTTTGTTCCTTGGGCAACAGGAAGAGAAGGTGAGAGACATTACAAAAATCAAACCAGTCTTAAACATTTGGTGGTTGTGCATGATGTGTCTAAAAGTGATGAACTATGACAGACAGGTGACAAGTAGATACAACTACTTTGTCACAGTGTTGCAGAATCATATTGCTGTTGGAAAGAATGAACCATTACAACCCTCTCTGTTGCACTTTGTTAAGCTCAGGACAAATTCAGCTCTTTAGACGAGCCTCTTAAGTCTTTTTTCTGTTCCTATTGAAGCTGCCTCCAACCCAGCAAACCACAGGACTGCTGAAGCCCAAGCCGAGTCATCAACTGTTCAAATGAGTTTGCTGCACACATTAGTGACTTCACTCAAGCACAGGCGTCTACTGAAGCCTAAGTCGGTCATCAACTGTTCAAATGAGTTTGTTGCACATTAGGTGACTTCACCTCGCTACTATACGCCTAATACTGAAGCCCAAGCCGTAGTCATCAACTCTTCAAATGAGTTTGTTGCACACATTAAGTGACCTCACCCTCAGCATTACCAGGCGCCTACTAAAGGTATGACATACTCTACCAAAGCTCTCTTAGATGAGGCTTTTTTCCTCAGAAACTTCTGTTGATTCAAGATCTCAAAACAAGAAACAAATATTTAAAATGAGTGAATGCCACCCTGAAATGACGACTTGTCATATTTTTTCTGAAAAGACTGGGGTAGTACTTACAGGTCACTCCTAGGGCTGTTCAGTCAATTAACCACCTGCTCAGCCCCATTTAAGCCCAGGTGCGCAGTTGTTCATTCCTTTCTTACCTTCAGCGCCATTCTTCGCTCTCCCCTCCTCCCCGGCTTCCACCTGTGGGCTCCATAAAGGGGTTTTGTTACCCCAAAGTTTTATGGAAATTTCTCATGGAATTGAACGGAGCCTCTGCCAAATGAAAAAGATGTGAATGCCAACTTAAAGAATGTGGAAAATTAAGTATTTCAAATAAATATTTCTTGCTGCAAGAGTTGTCTGACTGAAAAGACTTTCAAACAAAAAACTTGACAATCGCTTCACCCTCCAGACAAACACAATCTATTCAGAATGTACACTAATGAATTGGGATAGTGTGAAACCTCAACATAGTGTTTGTTTCACTTTGGGGTTAAGGAGGCATGTCATGGGGTATCAGGATGACCATGATGATGCAGGACCAGAAGACAAGCCACAGTGAGAACTAAAAGTATTCAATAACAAAAAAAGCACCATCCTAGGTGGGATAAAACCCATAACAGAACTCAAACCCAGAATACAAAATAATCAAGATGAGCTGTGAGCTAGAATTAGGACACGCTGATCTCCAACACAGATTGCAGAAACAGAACCATTTAAATACAGCCTGCCATTTTAAAGTGCAGGTAGCTGTGTGCCACTCCATGTAGAGCCACCAGGAAGAGGGTGGAGTCCACCAGGAGAGCCACAGTCAACCTGCACAGAGAAACACAGGACTGACACTGTGTCAAGGCAACTGAATTGGGGTGATAGACACACCTCTTCATTCTGTGGGTAAACAAAGATGATTTAGCCAGTCATTCCAAGTTCATCATTCAAACAAGCCATGAACACACAAAATTGCATAACAAACAAGCAGTGCCACCTGGCCATAGCACCTTCGGCTTGGTAGTAGGCAGTTAGATGTTGCAGATGTTCCCTGACCTGAACCCCATAGAGCACACCTGGAACCAGCTGAGGCAGAGACTGGATGATCTGACCCCCAAGTGACCTGGCAGAACTTCATGTGGCACTTGTAGAAGAGTGGAACGCCTCATCATGAGGTTAGTGAGGACCACATGACGTCGCTGTCCAGCTGTCATTGCAGCAAATGGCAGAAATACTGTACTTCTCCAAAATTCTGCAGCCCGCATCATCACCAGGACCCCCTTATCCCACCACATCACACCAGTTCTCCAAAATTTACACTGGCTTCCCATAAAACAAAGGATTAGTTTCAAGATTCTCCTCATAACCTTCATAGCACTCCATAACCTGGCTCTACCTTACATTTCTGATCTTCTTCACATTTCCATTCCCTCCCGATCTCTCCGCTCCACTTCCTCTCTCCAACTCCATTTCCCATCTGCCTGTCTTGCCACTATAGGGGGCAGAGCTTCCAGTCGCTCCGCCCCCCAGCTATGGAATTCTCTTCCTTCAGATTTACACAATACAGACACACTGCCACTGTTCAAATCCAAACTCAAGACTCATCTCTTCAAAAAATCATACAGTTAATCCATTCAGTTAACACAACCTCATTTGTCCTGTTTTTATGTCTTTCTGTTTATTCATGTTTTACTCTGATAATTTCTTATTGATGTTTTATTCTGTTTTTCTTGTTTTTAACCTTGTACAGCGACCTTGGGTGACTTGAAATAAAATGTATTATTATTAATATTAATACCTGCTATTGACATGGTCAATGTTTGTTATTTGGGACAATCTTTAATACAGTCTTATTTTTTTTGGTGGTAAAAAATATTTTTCAAAGATGAAAATGTTGTTTCTTGTCATTTATTACTATTAATATCAAAGGAAACTTTTATTTGTTTCATTCAAATTCAGACCAAATAGGAGAAGTGCTCATGTAATAACACTATCCCTAACATATATCTATGTTTGTGTTCTACTTGTATCTTTATGTCACCAAATGTGTGTTTTGTCTGTTATGTGTCACATGTAAGAAGTTTGATGACTTCAGCCAACTTGTCCTCAGATCTCCATCTTGACTGTCTTTCAAAGTTATAACTTTTAAATACTTTATTTTGAAAAGCATGTCATTAGAGGAGACTCACACCAGATCTTCTAGTTTTGGTAAGGCCTTGGTTTTTTGCCATTGATCCCAGAGATTAAAAAAAAACATTTCAGAAGAGTGACAAAACTCTCACTGACAGGTCTACTGTTTTATTCTGCACTGGATTACAGGGTGAGACAAGACAAAGAAAAAGTTTTCATACATGGCCACATGGCAGCTCTTCTTAACTTCCCTTTTCAAGCTATGTACACACCAGCTTTTTTACGACTGCTTCCAATGAAGAGTCTATATAAATGTATGTATATGCCCATTTCAGGCTTTGTTCAAAATTCTAGGTTTTAAGTCCATTCTTGGGCTCTACGTAAAAAAAAATCGGGGATTCATTAAACACGCAATGAAAGTTCAAATTGTTAAAAATTTGACTGCTTAAACGCCAAACAGCTAAACTGTGACCAATCGGGGAATATAATTTGGTAGTGATGTACAGGTTGAATCCTTTTTAAAACACTGAAGTGCCCATCGGATAAAAAAAAGAGCATGGAGGAAAAATCAACAATTGCGGTTTTTGCCCGGCCAGAACTATATTACACCCAGTCTTTCATATACCAGACAAGAGCTGTGACAGAAAAAGCCTGGAGCAAAATTTGTGAGTTTAGCACCTTGTCGAAATTTAGCACCAAGCCAGTAGGTGGCGGACATGTGCTAGTATACAGTAGAAGAAGAAGAAAAGAAGAAGAAAGAAAAAGAAGAAACATCTTGAAAGGAAAGGAAGAAACTGGGAAATAAAGTTATCTTAAGTAATACTGATAGTTATAAGACTGTCATTTCATTCTGAACGATGACGAAATTATCACAACACTGTAAATGTAAAAAAATAAATTAATAGGGAGTAATGAATACATTACAAACTTAACTCCATACCAGTAGGTGGTGGTAATACACCTACACACTGTGTGGCAGCTGCCATAAATCTACACAAGAAGAAGAAGTCCCATCCTGTTGCTCCCTGCTTGTCTGGTTTGAACACCATTTCCTAAAAGCATATTCATGAAACCGTGTATAGCACATTCTTGAACGTGCAACACATGCCCCATGTGTACATAGCGTAACAGACTTTCACTTCAGACTGGACACATTTATTTAGCTCAAAGTGATACAGAGCTGGTTTGCCTCGATAATCCGCAACAAATTTTCAGGCTGAATACACCCAAGCTGCTTGTTGGTGCAGTGGTTAGCGCTCTTGCCTCACAGCGAGAAGGCCCCCGGCTTAAGTGGGGAACCCGAAACCTAACACCTTTCTCTGTGAGATAAGCAGCCTCGTGAGGTTTAAGACGGGTTTGGAATATCACCAGGAACTGCTCTCGATTCGTTTAGTACTGAGCTTTGGTTCTGAGATTCTTCAGTCCTCGAAGTGGAACAACTGAACCAGAACAGCCATTGTGGCCGACGTAAACAGACCAGGAATGAACCAACAGACCTACCGCGGACGAATGTAAAGCGACAATTATCACGGAAAAAAAGAGTCCAACTGTTTACTTATTAGAACGTTTATTTTGCCTAGTCGTTTCCCTAATAGAATTCTCCAAAAAAAAATGCCATAACACCACAAAGAGACACATGTCGGATGAATTAATACCCAATTTTTTAACATGATACATTGTATCAGAGCATCTTCTTAGCCATCTTCTTGTCAGTAACTGCCCTGCAGCACGGCTCCAAAGTGTTGAGCCTGACATTTATATGGATGTTTAAAATTAGTCAACGAAATATTGAGTTTGAATGAACTAAAAGCGCAGGACTTCTATAATTTCTGCGTCTAGTTGTTTTGCCCCACCTTTGTTATTCCTGACCAATAAGTGAAGAGATCTTTAGTTACATGATTTTGCTACCAATCAAACAGGAAAGTCCCCTTGACGACAGTCTAAATACAGACCAAACTAAGGTTCAGGACTCGGTCCGAACCAAATTAAGCGGACTGGGTCCGGACCAATGGATTATTCCAGTCTGAATGCACTCCAAACGTGGGGCTGAGAACTAAATTGATAAGCTGGGAGACCAGCTCATTCTTTGCTGACAGTTGATTGCTGTGGCGATAGACAGACACCTGTCCAAGAATCGAAACATGCTCCCATTATTTACAAAACTGATCTTAAATAAATTTAAAACAGAAGAATAAAACTAAACCTATAAACATCAACAAGAGTTGAGTAAATATAGTTTAGCAGTGCCTTTTTGTAATAATCCAACCCCTCCTTCGTATCAACCCGTCTAACAACAAACCACCGTCTTGTCCCCCTCCTCTACATTCATGAAACTCCTCTTTGGTCTTCTTGGTCTTTTTCCTGGTAGCTCCAACATCAGCATCCTTTATCCCACATCATTGCTGTTCCTCCTCTCTACATGTCTAAACTCTACTTCCCTTTTCTCCAGAACATCTAGAGTGCCAGTGGGGCTGTGAGAGCTACAAAACAATAAAAAAATGAATCCACTCTCAGTTCCATTGTTGGACACTTTGCAGTTTCATTATTTTAGACACAAGGGTATATTAAGATCAGCTGAAGAACATGTCATTATAGCACCGAAAGAGAAACCTCCACCAAACCTGCCGCATGCAACAAATCTGGTTTCTCTGGTTTTCTAAAAGATGTCAAGTGAGCCAACAGCAAAACAGCAATGAAACCAGAAACTTCCACAAGTACAAATGGTTCCTGAGATTATTATTCCACCCCGGAAACAAAGCTGGATAACTTGAGCGAGGCTGTGTGCCACACAGCATCCGGGGGACACGATGAGGTTCCTTCATTTTAAGTCACATTGTCAGAAAATGTCGAGGTAATTTTTCACCTTGCAGGCCCAAATAAATAGATGAAAGTATAAAAAATAAAAGTTACCAGGCTAAAACCAGCATAAGGATCATGTTAAAACTAAAATGAAGAAAATGATAAAAAATGCCATTTTTGCTAGTTTGATATGTTATGCTTTTTGGAGTTTTGAACTTTTCTTTATTAGTAAAGCACAGAGAGATTTTAAAATAATTTGTGTCTAAGACTTCCATTTCCAGTTCAAGCTGATGTGCACACTCATCACGTGCACACCAGAGCCCTGCTTTTGTAAACAGATGTGATATGTAGCACATATTACATAGCCTGCATTCTTTGCCTTTTTTGCATTACTGAAGAGCAGTTAACTGATTATTGATTAAATTCAAGAATGGATGAAAAGTATTACATCATGCTTAAACGTCTGCCACTTTGAAAAAAGCATATGAAAACATGAACTCATGTACTCATTTAACCATTCCAGCTTTATTTTACAAGATGCAAACCTTATTTAAGATAAGATAAGATAAGATAAGATGGGACTTTATTGATCCCCAGCGGGAAATTCAGACGTTAAAGCAGCCAAAACAAGAAATATAGCACTTAGAAAAAACAAAGTAGTATTGAGTAAGAATAAAATTGTAATAATAGAAAGTGGAAGTGAAAAATACACGTCAAAAATCACAAGTTAAGTTGTTAAACAACAGCAGCGGTTTCAGCAGTCCTAGACCGTGTTGTTGTACAGCCTGACTGCGTTTGGGACGAGGGACCTCCGGTATCGTTCCTTTTTGCACTGGGGGTGCAGCAGTCTTCAGCTGAACGAGCTACTCATGGTCTTCACCGACACATACAGAGGGTGGTAGGGGTTGTTCCGGATGCTGGAGAGCTTGGTCAGCATCCTCCTCTCACCTACAGAGTCCACTGAGTCCAAGGGACAGCCCAGGACAGAGCTAGCTCTCTTCACCAGCTTGTCCAGTTTCTTGTGTACGTCTAAAATGTCTATGCACATTTCTTTCTACAGGCATGCTGCGGGTGACAGGTCATAGCTAACCCCTACAACAAATAATAAGGGTAAGTAAGGGTAAAATAGGTGAGGCGTAGGCGTGTCGTGCAGATTTCTCATTTTTCAATTGATAAGTGCGCACCCCGTTGCACACCTGTTGTGCTTAGTTGGTGTGGTTGTCCTACATGTATCCTGTAGGCACTTAGACAGGGGTCCCCAAACTACCCAGCCCGCCCAGCCATTTGACCCGGCCCCCTGAACGATACCAAAGAGAGATCCTTTCTTTTCTTTTTTTTTGTGTTATTATATTTTTTTTTAGCCTGGCCACGTGATCGAGACTCATGGGAGCACGGAAAATGGAATCCCTGGAATTCTATCCTCAAGTTAATAAAGCTTCTTTGAATAGAAATGTGGGCCAAGATAAAAATGTTTCTACTGCAACCTCACTTTGCCCCAGTCATAGAACTTGAATGTGACCCCGCCCTCCCATCAGACAAAAGTTTAGGTAAGGGAAACATTGATTCGGAGTGCAGGGTATTTAAGCTATGAAGTTGACGAGAGAGACCAAACAGTGGTTTCTACCAGGCTAGCCCCCACATGCACACACTTAGGAGCCAGTGCACCCACCTTACTAACTAAAGTGCAGCATTAAGACACCATACAACAGCATCCTTAATTTACGAAACACCTGCCACATGCAGGACAATGGTACGTTCCATTTTCACCTCACACAAGCCTCAAGGCTTCAATTCCTTTAAAGATGCGGGTGCTCTCCTCTACGGCGCTTTACGAGGCCGACAACCGAAAAACCTCTAGCACCTCTTTGGGCAAACCCCATACGGGTGTATAAGACTGATATGATAATTTTGTGAGCCCAGACCTCTGATCATCTTTATATTGGTTTGGGTGCATGACCCCAGTTAATATTCGGCTTTCAGCCTATGAAGAATTTGGAAAAATACAGCAAAATCTGCATGAATGGCTGCATCCTAAGGTCCTACTGCCATGAAATCAAGATTTTCTCATTAACAGAGTTCCTGTTTTATCTGGAAGGCAGACACACAAAACTGGAGGCCGGTTTCTGTCTCTTACGTTCACTGGAAATCGTGTGTGGAACAAAGTGGTTCCGCATCAAAGTTGTTTTTCCAGTAGTAATTCAGGAAACGCCAGAGCACTGAGGATAATCAGTCAAGAATTAATTCTCTCCAGCTGCTAACAAACACAACCTTTTTACTCAGGAAAAAATGTCAACCAAAACCAAGAGTGAGATGGAGGTTATTTCAAGTATGAGGCAAGTACAAGTGAAACTGCTATTGTAGTTCAGATCTTTCACATGCATCTGAGCCTGTGATAACAAACCACGCCTGCTTGAAGCATCATTCATTTGAGTGCCAAAATCTTTCATAAACTCCTTTGAAGACATCATTATGATGAAATAACACAAGTCTGCAGTTTTTCAAAAACATCTAAAATCTCACATTTTTGGCCAGGCGTTTCGTCTTTTATTTGGTTTTTGCTTTCATCAGTATTGTCAGTGATTTTGTTTTACTGCTTTCATTTTTGATTGTTTTAAATTAGAGGTGTAACGATTCATTTTAACGTTTTTTTTTTTTCATTTCCTAATTTGTGGCTGATCTGATTCAAAGTCGATTTTGGTTCCTTTTTAAATGATCCCATTCACTGACCTAAATGGATTCAGCATATCTTCTAACATTCAACCAGTGTGACTCAGAGAGAAATACCTGAAATACTGAACAGTGCAGCGGAAGTTCTCCAGATTCCTTGAGTTTCCTGCAGCATAATTAGTTGTAAACTGAAATATGTGTTCAAACAAACAGGTAAAAAAGAATGAATGTTAAATCCATTCACATTTTAGTTTCCTACAGTTCATTATACCCCTAGTTTTAACCTTTTAGCTGATGTTTTGTAATCTTTAAAGTTTTAATGAACGGCCCCTCGTTTCACTGTGGTCATGTTATTGCGCCATAAAAGTGAAAAGGATTTGATAAGTGTAGATACGGGCTGCACGGTGCAGCAGTGGATACCACTCTTGCCTCACAGAGAGAATGCTTTGTTTCAAATCCTGGCTGCTTCTTTCTGTGTGGACTTTGTACATTCTCCCAGGACATGTGGGTTTCCTCTGGATTCTTCCCTCAGGATAACTTGTGATTCTAAATGAGGGTTTCAGGGTGAACCCCACCTTCATCCAATAGTAGCTACATTGATTCCAGCAACCCCATGGCTCCAAAAGCGATACAGCAGTTCTGAAGATGGGGGGGTGATCCACATCTGGGTTTTATTTCTGTGACACTTTAGATTTCTGCTGACTTCCGACTTTCATCAAGGTCCTTCAACCTGCAGTTTTTTCCAGGACTTGGGATTCATTATTAGGAAACATTCTTTTTTAATAGCACGCTGATCTAACAGCGGGTAAAGTTTTTGTTCTTTCTGGAGCCAAAACTGATGGAGGCCTGGAAACATTTTAGTGCATGATTTAATCCTTTTTTGTTGTTGTTCATTGGACTGATTTTAAGTTTCAGGTGTCAGCCCCGTTTCTAAGCTTATGATGAACTATGATAGTCTGATGTTTGTCGCCTTCCTTTTAATGTCACGCTGAGTTAATAATTTAGATCATTCTCCATCAGTCATGTGGCATTCCTGCAAACTCAGCTGATTTTTTTTTAGGTGGAAAAATCACTTGCTGTGGTAACACTTTCTGTTTCATAAGTGATTAGCTTGAAACTGATGTACAACAGACACTTTTTGTCTTAAAAACTGCAGTTGTGACCAGAGTGTGGACAAAAGAGGAAATGATGGTTTGGGTTGGTGATTTTCTTCGACAGTTCTTGCAGGAACTGCTCAACTCATCCATAGTGAAAGTTGTGTTTAGTTATGTGGGAAAGTTGTGTTTAGTTATGTGCAGCAGTTTCTGTCTTTTCTTTGTCCGAGCCGCCCACACTTGGATAAAAGTGTTTCATTACACAACTCAGGGAAATTCACCCGGTAATCAGGAAATACCTGGCCCGTCATGAATTCCTTGTATAATCAGCCTCCATTTTTTCCCATCAGTAAAATTTGAATCAAACCTTTAAATGGAATGTAAACTGTTAATCTCATTCAGTTATGCTAAATGTTTCAGAGAGCGTTGAAGCATGCCTGGAGGCTCAGGCGATACTGTCTGGGAATGATTCTGCAGAAGAGCTCCTGTGCCCTGCCCACACACTGGAGAATACGTAGTGAGGTCAACAAACTTCTTAATGTTTATTCTGCAGCTTGATCAAGCTCACTCTGGTGTCAAAGCATCAAAGCCTAAAAGAAGAGTCAAATAAAGCAGAATTAATAATAATTATCATAATCATCATAATAACAATAATGTTGTCTGCACAGCAGTGTGATAGTTAGCACTGTTGTGGTTCAAATCCCAGCTGGGTTCTTTAGAGTTTGCATGTTCTCCTCTTGAATGTGTGGGTTTTCTCCAGAAACGTCCTACCACAGTCCAAATGTGAGAGAGTCCCTGTGATGGACCTTAATGACTGTGCAGGACTAGAAGATGGATGGATGGATGGATGGTCAAACAGATGTTTAGCGGAAGGAACAATATCAAATCTTTCAGCGAAACAGCATTTTAACATCAAACCAAAATGTGAAGAATTGTTCCAGTCAGTGACCAAACCAAATAAGTACAATATTATTAATTTCTTTTCTATTTTAAACAATAATATTGGATCAATGTTTGGTCAAATAATTTGTTGCATTCTGCAAAATATAGCAAGAAGAATATTTCAGAAGCTTTATATCCTTCAGTAATTCTTAAGGTACACCATTTTAGACATAATGATTTTAAAAGCATTAAATAATTTCTTCCAGACACACAAACAAATCATATTCTTGACAAACTGTGCTTTTTGATCAGGTATAACTTGGCAATAGTCTTTTGTGTTACAGGCCTTGTGTGTTTTGACAGTACATCTTTTGTTTATGAGTCATCATTGACTCTATGCCAGGGGACAATCTTGCATCTTTGCAGTTCCTGTTTCTGTTAAGAGCAAAGCAAAACAACGAAACAATAAAACACACCGGCAGAGCAGAGTCTCATGCTGCTTCAAAAGACTGGCAGTAAAAATAGGTTTAAATTTTTTTTTTTTTTTAACTGAACTGTGAAGATACCTGCCGAATGCTCAGTGACGATGCGTCCCACAGCTTTGGTCCACAGACTGAAAACTCTTGCTCCCTACTGAGCTTCCTCTTGGTACCTCCAGGAGAAGATGATGAGATAACCCTAACCCTCAATAACTCAAAGCCTACAGACATACAAACACAAACAACAGAATAGGATTTTTTTTCCATAAAATGTACTTTTATAGTTGAATTCACAATTAGATATGAAGCAAAAGATGGGTCTGATAAAAATCTTCCCATTTTCCATTTCTTTTTTCTTGAGCTGATACAACCCTGACATGAATTATGAATTAATAGTTGTGGTAATTTCATTGACTTCATGAGTGAACATCTATGGAAACTAAAGGACATATTCTTTGTTTTTGTACTTAAGTGTCACATAAAACTGAACAAAAAAAGACAAACGATTGTGTACTTAGCATCTGAAGCACTGACTGTGTCATGGTGCCTGGCAGTCTCCTCCTCACTCCAGCTTGACGCTGATGTTCCTGATTGCCACCAGCTGCCATCACTCTCCTCATCTCTACTGCAGCTTTAAAAGGAGATCCAACGCCACTACTCATCGCCAGTTTGTTACCCCTTATGGTGACTGTTCTGGTTCTAAGCTTCATTACTGCTTTGTTCCAAGTCTCTGGCTCTGACTAATTCTATGTTCCCTGTCTCAGGATCCAACCTCATGAGTGACGGCAGCGCGGACCATCCATTATACGCCTCAGGAGATCGGAAACCCTCGCTAACCGCTTCAAGACCCTCCAGCCTCGCCACAGCCACGTCTAGTCTGGACACTCTTCAAACCAGCCATCTTCACCTCTGGAGAAAACAATAAATCCTTTCTCATCATCCACTTACCTGTCTTCCTTCTGGGTTGCAGCATCTGGGTTCCTCATCCTTGTGAAATCATCACAGACTGTATATGAAAACGACAGAGTTTAGATGAAATCCACCAGTAAGCAAATTAACAAGACTAGTCAAATTAAGCTCAAACCTACTTTAGCCAAATGTTGCTCTAAATCTTACTCCTCAAACAGTTAATTTGGTCTTATTTGGCTCTTAGCAAGTTTTTAATTTTGGACACCGCCTGCATTCCTTTATATTTTGAGCGTTTATCTTCCTCTTTCTAAACTGGGCGCTGATGTTTCCTTTGATCTTTTGCCCATTTTCCTCAACCTTGAATAGACTTTTGTCTTTCAAACATCCAGAAACAAGATGAGTGAGATGATGGGGGGCATATACTGCACAGACAGCACAAAATACAGTCATTACTGTCATAACTAGCAAGACAACACTGACCCAGACGCTGGGAAGGAGGCTCCGGAAGGAGACACAGGTGAGTAAGAGTTTATTTTACTTGATCCTGTACGGTTGTAGGCGTGGCAGGAAAACCCAAAGAGCACCCGTGACGTGGCTGGTTTGTAGTCCGTGGCTCGTGGCATCACTGGAGGATACAACCGTGGCTCGTGGCGTGACTGGAGAATAGGCAGGGGCTCGTGGTGTGTCTGGCAGAAGTGCTGAGGCTTGGATCCGGGAGAGTTGAAGACTCAGGCGACCACTCGTGGTAATGGATTCCTGGGAACAAGGTAGAGAACGAAACTTAGACAATAGCTTAAGTACGAGAGTAATAAACTTGATGACCATACTATGCACCATCAGGGGCAACGAACTGGCGATGAATGCAGGAGCTGGATCTCCTTTTGAAGGCAGGTAAGTGATGAGGTGAGTGGTCGCAGCTGTGTCGAATAAGGAGCCAAGCAGAGAGGGGAGAGGGAGGAGAGCTGACAGAGGCACCGTGACAATTACAGCAGTAATATGCGATGACAGCAATATGACACACAATGTTATTAACAACAAATGTCTAGAAAATCTGTGAGTGGGAAAAAAATGGCAATGTTTTTTGTTTTTTTTTGTTTGTTCTTTATGCCCTTGGCAACTGCCCACATTGCCCAAATGAAAAAACGTCACTGGTAATACACTAAGGCATTTGAAATCATGCATGGCACAATAGTTTTCCCTGCTTGAACCAGCACATGCCCCGGTCTGTAATAAGTTTACCACTGAACATTTGGATGAGCCGGAGGATCATGGGAGAAAGTCATTTTGACACCAATATAGAACTTTTTGGTCTTAATTCCACTCATCATGTTTAGAGGAAGAAGAATAATGAGTACCATCCCAAGAACAATAACCCCACTGTGAAGCATGAGGGCGGTAACATCATGCTATGGAGGTGCTTTCATGGTTGGATCTTCCAACATGACAATGACTCGAAATACACAGTGTAGCGACTTCAATTGTTCAAAACCAAACAGTCGCTGAGAGGCTGACGCTGGGTGGGTCTGGGTATTAAATGACACGTTCAAAAAACCATAAAGCATAACAAAGTTTGTATTTTGAAGTTTTAATAATGAAAAATCAAGGTAATTAAATCCACTTATTATATTGTGATCAAAAAAGAGAAAAAACGAGGAATCATGAAAAAGCACAAAAGCGAATAAAGCGCATAAAGCGAATATAACGGTCAACAAAAAATACGGCAACACAGCTCACCCCCCCCCCCCCTTCCATCTTATACAGGGAAAAACACAGGTGAGTTAAAGTCAATTAATATCACCGCCCACAAACATGTGACCCACCAGCTGATTACCCAACTCAATGACCTATAATCAAAACAAATCTATATTCATTCACCATAAGAAAGACCACGCTTGATTCATGGCACCTACACACAGCCAGGAGAACCAAGGAGTGGCTCCATAAGAGGCATATCAAGGTTCTGGAGTGGCCTAGCCAGTCTCCAGACCTTGGAGGGAGCTCAAACTCCTTGTTTCTCAACGACCGTCTAGATACCTGGTTGATCTAGAGAATATCTGTGTGGAGGAGCAGGGAAAAGTCCCTCCTGCTGTGTTTGCAAACCTGGTGAGAAACAACAGGAAACATTTGACCTGTGTTATCACAAACAAAGGCTGTTGTTCCAAATATAAACATTGATTTTCTTAGGTGTTCAAATACTTATTAGCAGTGTAGCATACAGATAAAGTATTTTAAAAATCGTGCATTGTGATTTCCAGACTTTTTTGTCTCTCACAGTGTACCAACCAAGATGAAAATGTCAGACCCCCTCCATGATTTCTAAGTGGAAAACTTCCAAAATCAGTGTTCAAATACTTGTTTGCCTCACTGTCTTGTATTCGTCTGTGTGTCGTGGCTCTTAATGGTCTAATCTCAGTCCATTTCATGTTACGTCTCCCCACAGTCTTTAAAGGATTTTGATTCCAAAAGCTGTAGTTATCACAGTTACTGATAGATTTGTTAATACCACAGTTGGGCTTGCACAGCTTTCTGTGGCTGCCAGCTAATTTATGAAAATCCTTTCCAGGCTTGTCCTTCTTTTAAAGGGTGTTTCTGTCTCATGCCCATGTGTCCAGTCAGCAGCTTTCCCTGTTGTTGCATAGCTTCAAGCCCTGACTGAGAGAGCATTTAGAGTTTACTCAGCACCTGCCCAGTAAATGGTGTTACAACAGACTTGTTTCCCATAATGCAATCATTCAAAGCAGAGAGATCACAAGGCAACAGAGGATGCAATATGTCATGAACAAAATCTTTGTTCTGCTTGATTACACAAAACTAGTGTCTGGAGGGAATCCAACATGCGCAGGGAGGAAGGCCAAGCAGTTTTTGTAGCAGCTGAACTGAATGTGGAACTGAATGTGGAAAGAGCAGTTGTTTGTAAAGTACTAACTGAACTTACTTCAATGTTACAAGTAAATATACTTTCCAAAT
This sequence comes from Oryzias sinensis, assembly GCA_037389245.1. Lineage (NCBI taxonomy): Eukaryota > Metazoa > Chordata > Actinopteri > Beloniformes > Adrianichthyidae > Oryzias > Oryzias sinensis. The sequence continues at coordinate 27,533,576 of CM074495.1, read as the reverse complement.
AATGGTCCTCCTCAAAAAGTGTTGGAACTTGATTTGTAGAGGAGCAGTCACAGGAAAACAGGTTGTCAACAGCGATAGAGCATAAGTTAAGTACTAAATCCCTCTTCAGCAGAAAGAATTCATCTGAAAATGCATTAAGGGCCCTCATTTTTTAAAATTCTCCTGGGGCAGGACCCTCCTCAGTAAACGGCTGGCACCTTCAGTGCTCAACTACCGTGCTACACCTAGTAGTGATAGCCTCACACCCTCTACTCAGTAGCCTACTTCTTTAAAAACTTTTGAGGCCTCTGGTAATCATAACTACACCATATTGTTCTTTTTGTACATGTAAAATACTTACTTTACTTTGCTTTTTACTGTGTTTCAAGAATTGAACTTAAAAGTAAAATAGGACTCATGAGATGCTTTACAATTGAATCGGTAAGTTCAAAAGGGGCCCAAGTCCAAAGTTTTTTGCAAAATATAGATATTGTATGTTCTATGGTCTTCAAGGGAAAAGTTATCTGATTATGGGCAAAAAAAGTCTGTCATAATGTATTGACTATGCTTGTCATTTAAAATGCAGTAGTCCTTGGGCTAACCTTGGCACTTTACCATTGGGAGTTGGGTCATCTGGACCCACTAGACAGTGCTCTGAACCTTTTTTCTTCAATGATTTGTGATCTTCACTGGTGTCCATGGATTACATGAAATCCTCTTCACCTTTATCCACCTTTGTCATGGTAGGGAATGTAAGGGTGGGGTCATAGGATAGCTCAAGGGTTAAGTGCAAAATAACTGGAGTTGGGCCTCTCTTGCATGGGTTTAGCTTTATCCCATAGATGGCATAGTTATCCAACAACGCTCTGTTTAATGGGAGCCAAGTCCAGAGACTTTAGTTTGCTAGTCACTCTGAAATTATAAAGTGAGGTGCTTCATATTACCAGCATTTTGTAGCGCTATGAACTGGTGCTAAATCCTGATAAAGTATTAATCATTTGGTGTAGCCTGCCTTTAAGCTATGCAATTAAAATAATTTCCTGGAAAAACAAACCTCTTGGACTTTGGCCCCATTCAATTTGGAGAGAGTAATATTATAAGGTAAAGGGTAACTTTTGAAGTAACTTCTAGCAATGATCAAGGCGACGTGTGAGCGTCATGGAGATTTTTTTCTAAACTTTTTATATGTTTGCGTTTAGTTAAATTTATTTTTTTAATATCACCTGATGACTGTAATCAAGACACGAACTTTTCAGCTGTACATGGATTTTATTTAAATAGTTCTGTTATCTGACTGAAACCTAAAACTTTTTCAAGATTTTTTTGCTCCAGCTTTCTTAAATAATTTAACTATATTTGTAATCCAAGGAGAGAAGAAAATACAAGTTTGACTCTGGGTCAGACTGATCAAAAGCTCTACACATGAAGCAAAAGCAGCTACAGGACCGACTTATGTCTGACTCAGTCCCACCAGCATGAAGATGCTCATCACAATCCCCTGACAGCTTCTGTGAAAGGGATCGTGTGAAAAAAAACTGACTTTATTCTCCAGTGACAGCTACAAAATAGTATGCAGTGTGGCCAATGCCTTTTCTTTATTGCATAATTGGTTTATGAATAATTCACCCAAAATAAAAAACCAACAAAAAAGTAAATGCTTAAGGTCTGTTTTAAGGCTTAAGATATGTCCAAGATCAAGACAGAAATTCATCTTAGATCTAAGCACTTCTTTTACACACCAACATGCATCATGCCAGAGAAATAAGAAACTGGATGGTGCTGGAGATAATTGTGTAATTCTCTTCTTGGAAGTGATGGAGATTAGCTGTCAGAGGTCGAGACGAGACGAGAGCGCACAGAGAGTATCACATGAACAGAACTAGCTGTCAGACATAGAATTCCTCCAAACATGGTGTGTAAACAAGCTGAGATCCATGAAGAAGCTGCAGCTCCACAGAGAGATCTGCACATTCCTGGACTGAAAAAACACTTTGAACCAAAAAAAAGTGGCAACCGAGTCGTGTTTGAGATGAGACACAATTTTAATCTCTCTGTTCTGTTTGAGACCAGGGCTTTGGAGAATAGCTGGAGAAGATACTTTCAGGAAAGTGAGATTAGGTTTTGGAGGGCTGTTTGTGCTGAGCTCATGAAACTTAGTCTGAATATATCATCTGTGGCATTTGATCTGATCTTATGCTTTTTGCTTTATTGTTTATTCAACATTTAGCATCACTTACAAGTGGGACCGAATATTGCTTAAGCTTAAGCCACATTCATCAAAATCCACTGTTGATGCTTTCACTCCTCATGTGAAAAGATAAAAGAAACGATCCACTCACTTTCCTGTTTGTGATGTAATGCCTTGAATCAACAATGTCTGTCTGCAGGTGAAAACTAAATAAATGTGCTGGAGGCAGGCAGGTGAGATCTTCCGATTTAAGAATGCAGGGTGGATAACCTACAGGCATTTACCATCATCTGCACACCTCGTATTTGATAAACAGTGAATGGGGGAGAGTGTTGGGGCTCATGGCATTTTCGCCTGTGGGGATTACCTCTCGTCACAGGTGGCAGTTTGCTTCATTGTCTCTGGCAACAGTCGCTACCTTCATGACAATCCATATATGGGTGTCATACAGGATTGTCCGGCTTCTCAGGGGTTGTAGAGGATTAGGCTACATAAGAGTGTGTGGGTGTGTCTTGCACTTCATGAGGCTTGTGGAACGCCTCAATGAAAGCAGTGTTGTGTGTGGTGAGTGTCTCTTGAAATATGTCTACAGAATGTGATATGTAGGTTTTTCCAGCACCGCTTTACACAGCCCTGCTGATCTTATCTTTACCCTCTTGCTTGGCTTGCATGCAATTGTGTGCATAGTATAGTTGTGACAGATACTTGCTCAATTGGGCTGTTGTAACTTCATTCTGATAACAACATTATGGATAGAACAAACATATCACATGAACAACACTAATGAACTTGGCTAGTGTATAGGTTCTCGATTTTCCCCAAAGATACCATATTTTGCCTCTGAATCAACCCATAGCCACTCGTCCTGACCCTTCTGGGCCCTACATCCCAAAAACCCGCAGAAGCCGTAAGTGCCAACCCCCCCATTTGATTTCAATGTGACCAAGGCAGTCTCAAACTTAAAATTTCCATTTAGTTTAAAGAAATCCGGCTGAACAGCTTCACTGGCATCAATTTCTGTGGTCAAAGTCCAGAAAGACAGTTTATCACAGCTTATCTTTAAATGTTCAACATTTCATTCAAGTGAAGCCGTTTATTTATGAGGTGTTTTTTAGTCTTTTAAATATTTACAGTCCTAAAGAGAAGCTGCAAGAAGATACTTTAAACAAAGCTATCAAATGAGAAACACTTTCTAGATCTGTCAGCTTCATGAGAACCGTCCTGCAGTGTCAGCACAGAGCATGAGGGGCCTCTTTAGGGCATCAACAGACTTTCCCCTTCCAAAGGGCAGTTTTTGCCCATTCTCTGGTTATTTCCCTGATGACATGTGCCTACTTTTAAAGCCGAGACTTCAAATAAAACAAGTGAACAGTGAGCAGTTTCAACAAAACAATCGGTTTTATACCAATATGCTTCAGCAGAAATCAAGACAGAAAGTGCAGAACCAGAAAACATGACCTTCATGTGTGCAGATGAACTCCACAAACACATGATTATTGGTTTATACTATAAATGTTTTTAAAATCTCGGGCATTCATGTTTATCTGATATGATTTTAAAGTATGAGCTCTCGCGGACCCTTAGGTCCTCTGATACAGGCCTTTTGGTTATTCCAAAAGTTAGAACTAAAGCATACGGCGAGGCTTTATTCAGTTTTTAACGGACCTCGCCTGTGAGAGCAACTCCCAGAGAGCCTCAGGGCACTTGAGACATAAAGGAAACTAAGACCTACCTTTTCAATTAGCACAATTAGTTACAGGAATTTATTTGCTATTTTATTATTCTTTTCCTCTTTTACTAGACATGTGTATGTACTTTTGTCAATTATTTGTACTTATTTCTTTATTTATTTTTTATTTTTTCAGTCTCACTTACCATTTTATACGTCTTTTAAGCTTTATTTATGTAATTATTATGGCCCGCAGCAGCAGTCACTGTTGACTTCTGCAAGGACCATATTGTTTTTACATGATTGGACTGACTTCCCTTTCGGCGAACATGTGACCCGCTGCATGCTCGAAAAAGTCACCAAAATGTGGATAATAATGGATAGTGAACTTTTCACAAAGTCAACGTCACCCCCCCCTCCCCCGAAGACAATGACATCACGGCGAGCGATTCAAAGAAATTAATGGGCCGAAAATCGCGTATGGGGCAGGAAAAAAATGTACTTCAAAACACATTTACAAAACTAAAACACACGTGTTGGGGACATCCCAAAAGTTTTGAAATCATTATGGAGACGACCACCGACCTATGGCTTGGCTGACCATTTGTGGCGAACTCCGAGGGTGGGGATTTTGTTTGGTTTGAGGTTACTACACACAATTGCACACACTTGCTGCCAGCTCCAGTCTAAACACCACAGAAGTGTCGTTGACCTTTGACCTTGGGACAAAGGCCACTATTTTGCATTTAAAAAAAAGCCCCTTTACCACCACATACAAACGAAAACCTGTCCTGGGGATTTTTTGCCATTGTCTCGTAAATTCTCAGGCATCCATAGCAATCTTTTTTTTTTTTTTTGAAGTGCAATAGTTTAACAATCCTGTTTTTTAACTGTTTAGCTAATAAATGGTAGAAGGGCCTCTTTAATGTTGAGACATATTTTATTTAACAAGAGGGTTGACAATCATTTCAGACAAACCAAAAGGTATGTCTGAATAAACTTTTGTAATTGAGGCCAAAACTTTAATGGTACCGTGCGTTTGAAAATCCTTGTTGGACCCGGGCGGAAAAAAGGAGAAAACGCCCCCCAACAAGACGACCGTCAACCCCAAGGTCAGTAATACCAATAGTGGGCTCCCCCTCCTCCCCAGAACGCCCCCCCACAGGACAGGGCCGACAAGCCCCCACCAGCCCACCCAGACCCCACCCAGCTGACGGACTGGCGACCTGGGGCTAAGAGGTTGTCCCGTCCCGTCCACAGGAGGAAGAGGCCGATTACTTCCTGAGTGTGAATGGGTAGCCGCCCAGCGACGACCAGGCCCCAACCCCTAAGTCATGGAGTCAGCCCGCGGAGACCAGAGAGACTGAATTCTTTCAAAAGTTACTTGAACTTTGAACTGACATTACACCAAGCTGATATGATCAAACAGCATGAATTTGTATTTGACTTGTTTATATTTTCTTGTTTTTTATTAAAATGGTTTTTTTTAGCTGATAAAAGAAGTTATGAAAATGATAGATGCTAATCAATAACTACCTCGATGGCACTCATGTCACCAAGCTTTTTAAAGTGGCCGGTGAGGCCATGATTAAGAGAACATAAGCCAGACTGTTAGAAGCCGGCACGCTACCTGCTGCCAGAGCCTGGACAGGCATGCAGAACCCCAGAAGTGCGTGCATCTGTAGCTGTTGGAGTAGATTACTGTCACAGTGCTGACAAATGTCGGAGTTACTGAGACCCATCTTGAACATCCTCTGTCCAGTGTAGTAAATTCTGTGAAGAGTTTTGAGATGGATTAGCTGCAAATTTGGACTTTTTGTCAGTTTAAAGGTATTTAGACAGAGTTCTGAACAGAAGCTTTCATCTGTGCTGATAATCAAATCTGCATCCCATTTTGTAGTTGCAAGGGAAATAATGTTATCTAAATTACATAAAAGTTTGTATATTTTGGAGAGAGTTTTATTCATTGAGAAATTAATCAGAGTAATAACTGTCACCCCGGTGGTGGGGTAGCTCGAAAACCGGTTGGACCCAGATGCAAGGGCAGAGCTGATTCAGAACAGGGTTTTAATTACAAACACAAGCGGCGCTGCAGAAGTAGGATGACAAAACCAAAAAACAAAAACTCACTGTGGCGTGGCAGGAACATGCCATAACAGGTGTAATGGACCAACACAGGAGGAAAGGCAGAGACAAGACTTAAATACAGACAAGGCAGACAAGGAGACACACGGGTGTACCACGATCAGGGCTGATGGGGACCAAAGGAAACAAAACTCAAGAAACCAGACAAGACAAGGAGACTTTCAAAATAAAACGGGAAACTAGACAGAACAAGAGGACCAAAAACAGACAACAAATTCAAATCCTTGACAGTACACCCCCCCTCCAAGAACCGCTCCAAGTTTCAAAAAAGTCCACACATGAGAGACTGAAGGATAATTCTCGGCAGACATAAGAGGTCAGAGGACGGCGAGTCAGCGCCCGTCGGCGAGGCAGGTCGAGGGGCGGCGAGAGACGGCGGTCCGGAGGGCAAGGTTTGGGAGGAGACGGCGGGGGAACTACGGCGATTCGGCGAGCAGGTCGACTTATGAGATCCGATAATTAAATCAGGCTTGGAGTCAGGCTTAGGTCAGGCTTGGGTCAGGCTTGAGACCAGGCTTGGAGAGTCGGAAGAAGCGGAGTCAGGCTTGGAGTCAGGCTTGGAGTCAGGCTTGAGGTCAGGCTTGGAGTCAGGCTTGGAGTCAGGCTTGGAGTCGAGCTTGAGTCAGAGCCCAGAGTCAGGCTTGGAGTCAGGCTTGGAGTCGGCGGCGAATTAAGACCCGGCAATCGAGCTCTGGCGGGATAGACCCAGCAATCGACTCTGGTGAATTAAGACCAACAGTCGAACTCTGGCGGTCAGACCAACTTGATCGAGCTCAGCGGGTCGGGCCAGCAGTCGAGCTCTGGTCAGACAGCAGTCCCGGGCTCTGGCGGGTCAGACCCAGCAATCCCCGGCCTCTGGCGGGTCGGACGGCCCTTGGTCGAGCTCTGGTGAGATGCAGACCCGCTGGTCGAGCTCTGGCCCGGGTCGGGCCCAGCAGTCAGGCCTCTGGCGGGTCAGACCCTTGGTCGGCTTCTGGCCGAATCCGGGGCCAGCAGTCGGGCCTCCTGGCGGGGTCAGACCCGGCGGTCAGGAGCTCTGGTGGTCGGGTGGAGCCGAGGCTGGACCCAGATCTGGGGAGGCAGGAGGCACAAGTTCCGGGGCAAGGGGTTTAATTACAAACAAAAAGCGCTGCAGAGCAGGATGACAAAACCAAAAAACAAAAACTCACTGTGACGTGGCATGAGACAAGGACCGAGGAACATGGCATGAATTTACCCTCTTTGGGGTAAACCAACACAGGAGGGAGGCAGAGACAAGACTTAAATACAGACAGGCAGACAAGACACAGGTTGGATGCAGTCCAGGGCTGATGGGGACCAAGGAGGTTGACTCAGAAACCAGACAAGACAGGAGACTTTTCAAAATAAAACAGGAAATGAAACTAGACAGAACAAGGACCAAAACCAAGACAACAAATTCAAATCATGACAGTAACCCCATCTGGTAGCTTTTTAATTGTTGTCTTTATATCTAAACAGTAATACTTGATTTAGGGTTGCTGATATTCCAAGAAGTTATTTATTCCATGTTTGTCTTGAAGTTCCTGGGGAGTTATGAATCTTCTATCAATAATTACGTGCTCTAGTTGTTTTATGCCCCCTGCTGGCCAAGCTGGAGGAAGTGGTCTTTTTAAGGATGCTCCGGGTTGTTTGAATGGGTGTCATTTTTGCGGTTGAATTGATGATTTTTGATATTTTGATATCCCACCAGGCTGTTAAAGTCGTTTATATTAATAGTTTTCAAGCAATCCTGTTTTTAACTGTTTTATTAATAAATGTTGGCTACGACAGGTTGATCTTTCACCCTACGCCTATTAAGTCTAACCATGAGTTGGTTCTGGATTGTTTTTAACCATTTAAGATGTATTGTAATCTGTTGCAGAAAAGTATTTGTGGAAATTGGTAATTCCAATCACTAAGCACTTTTGAGATTTTAAAAGTTACTAGACTAATTCTTGCAGGTTATTGTTCCTGGGAAGCGATATATGGATGAGTCTAATGTTTTGAACCATTTTAATGGCGGTTGTGTGGGAGTCATTGAGAAGAGATAATTAACTTTGGGTAAGATTTTCATTTTACCGTGGCTACCTTGCACGCCGAGAAAAGGCGGATAGTCAGCGTGTTAGATAGATCTGTATGCTTTTCGGTAATGGGGTGTGGTTTAGCTGCACCAGTTCTGATAGTTTGGGGAAAAATGAATGCAGATATTTGATATTTCTTGTTTTAACTGGAATTGTGAGTCTTTGTTCCATATTCCTTTTGAGTGGTAATAAAACAGACTTATTCCAATTAATGGAATAGTCTGATATGGAGATATAATTCATTAGTCCATTGCTGTTTCATTTACACGATGTAAATTCCTTGAAAACAGTAATATGTCATCTGCATAGAGACTAATTTTATGATGGCTGTGTTTGGTTTTAATTCCTTTAATACTCTCATTTCTTGTACTGCAACTAGAGGCTCAATGAATATAGCAAAAGAGAAAGGAAGTGGGCAACCTATCCACGGTTCCTCTTCCAAGAAAAAACCTGTTTGAAGTCTGTTTATTGGTTCTAACTGATGCATTGGGGTTGTGATATAATATTTTGATCCAATTGATGAATGCTTCTCCAAAACCAAACTTATGGAGGGCAGCAATAAGGAACTTCCAATTTACTCTGTCAAAGGCTTTTTCAGCATCCAGCGATCGTGCAAATCATTTCACTGGTTTCAATGGTGTAGAAGTCTATTATATTAACTAGTCTAGGACATTATCATCGAGTGTCTGCCTTTGATGAATCAGTTTTTTCTATTCTCTGTACTAATGCTTTGCAGATAATTTTTACATCCATTGATTAAAAGAAATAGGCATTTGAAGGATATTGGGATCTTTGTGTCTGGTTTTAAAGAAAGAATTATATTGGCTGATTCATATTCGATGGCATTGATTGGCTATCATTGATAGATGTGACCCACATAAAATGTTGGTGCCGACTATTTTGAGGATAACAGACGGGAAAACTGGTGCTTTTACCATTAGAGCATAAGGAATAGGCTTCATGAAGTTCAGACGAGGCGGAGAGTCTAAGTTTGTGATTTGATCCTCATTTAACCTGGGTAGGTTTACATTATTAGAAATGAGTCAATGCCGCTCGACGGGATGAACCTAGAAATTTTTATAAAAGTTTTCCATCGTTATTAATTTTGACGGGTCGTGATGACATTTCCTGTTTTAGTTATAATAGAGGTGATTGATGATTTTTTCTCTATTAATTTTTGACTGATTAATGAAATTTACCAAGATTTATTAGAGTTTTTCAAATCTTTCAAGTTGTAGCCTTTGTATTTGAAATTGTGTTTGTTTATTAATGATGTCATTTAACTGCAGTTTTAATTTTTCAGATCTCCCAGAATGTGATGTTTGTGTGCAAAACCGCTTATAAGCAGTCTCAGGGGTTTTGATTTTATTTTCTAATTCTAATAAATGTGCTTTTCTCTTTGCGTTTTTGTGCGTTGAATAAATGATTTTCCTCTCATGACTGCCTTTGGTGTTTTTCCCAAAAGAAGGCAAGGTGAGATATCAGGTATTGTTGAAGTCTAAGAAGGTTGCCTCTTTTTAAGACATGACATGAGACATGGCGTAAGCGTCGCAAGACTGAATCATTCATGTACTGCTTTAGAATACTTGCAGACGCCATATGCGCTGGTTTGCTGCTTTCTCCAGTCTGTCAAGTTCAGGTCCAAAACAAGGTTAGTTCTCCTATAATGATTGTGGAGTCAAGAGTGAACTGAGGTGAGGTGAAGAATCTGGGAAAGAAGGAAAATTAAATCCAACATTAGGACTGCAATAACACTTTCGCTATACAAAGTCCTTATTCTGAATGGATATATTAATGATTACAAATCTGCCTTCTGGGTCAGTAACTTTGCTTATCATATGAGTAAAATTAAGATTTTTTATTAATTAAAACAACAACTCCTCGTTGTTTGGAGTTGTAACTAATAGAATATATGACTGAAATTATGCAGCAACACATGAGGTGATTCAATGATTTTTGATAAATGGGTCTCCTGCAGTAGGCCATCATACTGGATACATGGTGATTCAACACTCATCTTTGGCCCCAGAAGAGCCAAGTCCACGCACATTCAGCTAATGATCGGCAAGTTTGTTTCATAACTGCTCTGACTGAAAAAGGGTAAAAGCTAAGTAATGCGTGTGTGCCAGTCCGTGTGCACATAGCAATCTTATGGATGCCTGAAATGTAATTATTTGTTTTTTGTTCTTGTTTTATTTATATTTTCATTTTAATTCTGTCCCTTTTTCATTTTACTTGTAACTCCAGTGTATTCCTCTGAGGGATCCTCCACATCGGTGACTGGCCCTTCTCAGTGAATGGGATCAGTGGACTCTTTTGATTGGATCTGGGGGGTCCTGTGGTAGTGTACTCTGTGAACTTGGGTGGGGGGTCACTTGGGTGGACATGTCCCCAAAATATCATTTCCCTACTTTAGGACAAAGCTTCAGAGTCTTCCATTCCATAATTTTATCACGGTGTGTGTATGTGTGTGTTTGGGGGGGGGTTGTCTGCATTATTTGTCGTAAAACCTATCCCGGCCACTTGTGGGCAAAGGCAGGGGACAACTGGACAGGTGTCGCCAGTCTGTTGCACGCACCCATACCCATAGGGACAATTTATAGTAAATTTAGAACATGAAGCATGGTTTTGGACGTTGGGAGGCAGGCAGGAGATACTGGGGAGAACATGCAACTCCACACAGAAAGATCACCCATTGATGTTGTGTTTTCATTTCCCCCCAACTGGGATTTGAACCAGAGGCCTTCTTGCTGTGAGGCAAGAGCGCTAACCACTGCGCCACTGTGCAGCCAAGATCACAAATCATTGAAGAAAAAAGGTTCAGCGCACTGCCTAGTGGGTCTAGATGACCCAACTCCCAATGTTAAAGTGCCTAGGATAGCACAAGGGTTAAAGGGAAAATTATGTGGGCTATACAGCAGACCAAGTGGACCACAGAACACATTCCGAAATATTCACCGTTTCCTCTAAATCATAATGATGCAAATAACCACAAACCAACTCAGGTGAGTCATTCAAAAAAAACCACAGAGGATGTGAACAATATTTTAATTTACAGCAGATGCATACAAATTTCGGCCACAGCCCTAGCGCTCATCATCTTCTATCAAAGGAGACATCTGCGTCTTATTTGGACCATGAAGCGGCGACCTCCTTAAAGGGGGGAGCGGCTACAGATGAAGCATTTTGGGAAATGGTGGTTGCTGGTTTTACAGAAGAGCTGTGGATGCAACACTTTTGCATGAGCTTCCTGTGGAGCCCGTTATTTCAATGCCCAAGGCAGCCAGTTTCATTTTCTGGTGTATGTTTCAATCAAGCGAATTTAGTATCCCAAATCCAATTTATGCTACTGATGTCACCATAGGGTTTTTTTTTTTTAGTTAATTCATATTTCTTGGCACATGCACTTTTACCCGAAAAAGATGCAAACATGTCAATTGTTTAACTTAAAAAAGGGTAGAGTTCATAGAAAAAGCATGTTTGAGTTCTCATTAGGAGCTGTGTTTCATGCAGCCTGGCGTTCCCACAGCTTTCACTGGTTATCCGGCGGGCACAGCTCTGGCTTCCTCTCCTTCGTCATGCTGGGAAGTGACCAGGCCCTATGGGGAAAACATGAGGAGGAGGCTTTTGTTGACAACACACATAATCATCAAGTATGACAAGAAGCAGATAAAGGCAATAAATTAGTTTTATTAAATCCCACACATTAGTCAGTCGAAAGGAAACCGGCAGCTGCAGTTACAAAGTAAAAAGCAAAGGAGCTGTGCACGAGCCGAGAATTGACTTTGTTGCTTCTGAAACAGCACAGAATCAGTCGCGTGTGCACGTACGCGCACGTTCTAGGTGGGGGAGCATGCTGGGCCTAAAAAAAAAAACACTGCTGGATGCAGCTAAAGAGCATCACACGCAGCCTGTTACATGCAGCAGCAGCAGCTACAGGAATGTTGGACCCTCGAGAGCACGATGACGTGCACGCTGACATGCGCACAAAGTGCACGTGGATGTTTGCGCAAACAAATGGTTGCAGGCTGGCCAAGCCCCACACGAGCGAGAGGAAAACTCTCCAGATGCACAAGCGTCTCTTGATCGTCTTCGGTTTAGAGTGTCTGTGTTTTTGAAGGATTCAGACTGGCGTCCAAAGATCTCAGCAGGACACCAATGCTCAACAATCCAACACATGATGGTGATGGGGAGCTGTCCGCCTGTAAGCCTCAAAGCCTTTTGCAAATAACACTCCCTTCACCCTTTCACTAATGCACTGGACCAATGTGGGGTTTTCAGTCTCACCCGAGGACCCTCAAACACACATGGGCGGGAACCAAACCTGCAATCAGAGGTTGACCAGTCCACCATGCAACACAGCTGCTCACATCTGCAATAATTTGAAAGAAGGCATTTGCAATAATTTCCTTCTCTATTTCTGAACGTCAACAAACAGGAAACGGAAAAACTACAGTCTGCAATAAACTCAGAGGCAATCAAGTCAATCCTACAAGTACTGACATCAGGCCGATTTCACTTCCTCATTATGTTTTGAATTGAAGAGTTTCATCCAATATTGTGTTTTGCTTTTGCAGAGCTGTCTCTGCTGCTGACGCACATCACAGGCACCGCTCTTCTGCATGAGGAAGCCCCAAACTACAGAACCGACGATTCAGCAGCTGCAGCTCAGGAGGAAACAAGAACAGAAAAACGAACCATCGCAAACTGGGACGTGCACTCCATTCTCACTGTCATGTGCATGGTCATGTGCACTTGAGAGTCACTGCAGACGTTCATGAAAGTTTTGTAGCATGTGGCCTGAGCTGTGTGCGCTCCCTCTCATGCAGGTGCACACCAGCACAGACTAACTGAGCAACTCCAGGTAGGTGACCGGCACCCTCCCTCTCTGGTTTCCTCTCTCCCCGACCAGCCAATCCGACTCCATCCCCGGCATCGTGTAAACTGTGATGATCTGGAACACAGGAGACAGGGCAAAATATGAAGCACAAGAAAGGTAAGCAATTTAGAAAGATAAGAAAAGTTTTGATCAATTTGGTAATTTTTTTAAACTTTTTTTTCAACTTTCTCATAAAATCACAAGAAATTTTTTTTATTTTACAAGAATAAACAGCACAAGAAATAAGCCATGTCTTTTTTGAAAATAAGGTTTGTTGCGTTAGCCTCCATCTACATTATGTGCCGACTACATCCATCAATCCATTTATGGTGATGCCATGAGAATAGAATAGAATAGGGTAGAGTAGTGGGGGGGTGGGGGGTGGAGCTGTGGTTGCGCGGTGATCTCTGGGTTGCTCGGGTCGGGTGCCGGGGCTGACTTGTGGAGACTGAGCGCCGGTTGAGTGGCGGGCGGCTCATGGCCCTGGCCTCGCCCTTGGCCCGTGTCTCGGTGTCAGCCAGCCGCCATGGGGGGCAGCCATGGGGGCTGCAGCCCTGATGTCTTCCGCTCATCTTCGTGTCAAAATTTCACCCCCTGGGATGTAATATTTGTCTTTCCAGCAGATGTGGTATAATTGTTACACATCTTAAAATAATAAGTAATTCAAATCAGTGCTTGTATCCCCCACTCTCCCTTTTACTCTCTTCCACCCCCCCGTCTCACATTCTTCCCCTCTCCCTCCCCACACACACTAAATGTAACAAATAAATTAAAAATAATAAAAACTAAAAGGGGTTTATACAAAGCTACACTCTGGTTTCTCGAAGTTATATAACCTCTGTTTGTGAGAGAAAAACCTGTCCAACACAAAAGGCCTTCAGCTCTAATCTGTTTGCTCAGTTGTTGGACAAAACAAGTTAAAAAAAAAGAAAAGAATAGAATAGAATAGAATAGAAGACTTTAATAATACCACGATGGGGAAATTCCTTTTGTCAGCGGCAGCACAGAAAAAAGATGACACCCAAAAAAACAGCAAAGTGCCATACAGCAAGTAGCATAAAGTGACCAAGTAAAGTAAAGTGACCAGTTATAAAGTGACTAAAATTGGTTTTAGTTTATCATAAGAATCCATGTGCTATAATGCATTTGGTTCTTTGCACCTATACTGCCGACGGCGTAAACGACACCCCCCCGCCGGAAATCCATTCCTTGTGGGTCAAGAATGTTCTTCTGAAGCCCAGTTTCCCGCAAATAAATGTCCTTATACTTATAATAATGTTGAGTCACTTTGTGTTTCCTTATTTGTGAAACCAATGCTGAAGTATCCGCTCACAATGAGCTCTATGTTTTTTCTTCTAAAACATGAGATTGGTTCTTTTTTGCTTAGTTTATATTGTTCTTAATAAACAGACTTTTCCCCCATAAAAACACCAGTGGGCTTAACTATAGGAAACTAAAATGTGAATGGATTTGATATTCATTCTTGTCTACTTGTTTGCTTAAACACATATTTCATTTACACCGGATTATCACGAAGAAATCCAAGGAATCTAGAATAACTTCACCTGCACTGTTCAGTACCAGGTATTTTTATCTGAGTCACACTGGTTGAAGTTTTCGCTAAAGATATTCTGGATTGATCTTAGGTCAGTGAATCAGATTGTTCTAAAGGGACCAAAATCAACTATAAATCGTATCATAGGCAAAGGCATATTTGAGAGGTAGCATCATTTCTTGTGCAACAGCAAAAAATAAAAAGGACAAAAGTTGGCCAAACAGCAGCAATTCAAGAGGTTTACTGTCATTTGCACAGTTTAAACTGACAGAGGAAATTAGAGAATAGAATCAAAGAGTTGGAACACAGACATAAGCAGGGTGCAGTGCCAAACCTCCCGACTGACTGTAATACTAGAGGATTGCAAGAACTGTTATTAGAGAAGATTGAGGGAAACCTTCGCTTTGCCAATCAACAATATTATGAACATGGATATAGACCGAGGAGGCTTTTAGCTTTTAAACTTAAGAAAACAACAATCATCAAATATTGTTCAGAAGTTAAAATTGGGGAATATATTTGTTACAAAACCAATAGCGGATACATTTGTAAAATTCAGTAAAGGTCTTTACCAAGATGTTGATACCTATCCTGACAAATCTTCTGTAGCACAGTATTTACAAAATATAGATGTCCCTGAACTATCTGATACAGTAGCAAAAGAACTGGATGAGCCAGTTTAAGACTTGGAAATCTTATCCCTCAAAAACAACAAATGCCCTGGAGCAGACGGCTTTATTACGGAATTTTATAGATGTTTTAGTGATATGCTTACCCCACTGATGTTGGATTCTAATGGATACGCACTGGAAGCTAAAATGATGCCCCCATCCTGGTCTGATGCTACAATAGTCGTAGTAAAGAAGGGAAGGACCCTGCTGATTCTGGTTCATGTCGACCACTATCAATGCTCAGTGGAGATGTGACAATTTTTACAGCTATATCGGCCAAACGATTAAACGAAATCATATCCCAAACTATACACCCTGATCAAACTGGGTTTATTGCCAAAGGACACTACGGAAATAACCTTGATTCGTCTGTTAAACATTGTATCGCATCAAAAAGAGGGTAAGCCTGTAACAACAGTCATGAAAGTAGACGTCCAAAAAGCATTTGATAGAATATCATGGAAATACCTGATACTTACATTAAAAAGGTTTCAATTTGGACCCAGATTTGTTCATTGGATTAAAGCAATACAAGCCTCCCCTCGAGCAGCTGTTAAAGTAAACGCCTTCAGATCAGCTTGATTCAATCTGGAGCAGGGCTGTAGTCAGGGGTGTCCCTTGCCACTGCTTTTATTTGTTATTAGCATTGAACCATTGACCCAGCTGATTAGGGAAGATGATGGTCTCAGTTCTAACTGGCAAAGAAAAGCATAAAATATCATTATAACAAACATTATTTGGGTTGATGCCGACATCTGGTGAAAATTTAATGTCAATAGCTCGATTAGAAATTTGTTTTTTGAGAGAAATGTTGACGTGTTCAATACTTGTTTTCCCCGCTGTACGTGGACATCACATTTTGGGTCATATTACCACACAAGTTGATTATACATTTCTGGGGCTCTGTGACTGTGTGTATAGAGGGCTAGCTCTAATATTAGCTCTGGTCTTAAAAGGTTAGGTGTGCTGAGATTCAAACAGGAAGAACGAGAAAAACTGTTATCTAGGATGGATTAGTATAGACTGTAAACAGGAACACCAAAAAAGTCAGTTAAAAACAGGTGGAGATAAACAAGCTGCATCTGTGAGAGAAGCATGGCGGAGCAACACAGTTCCAACCTGGGAGAGACAAATAAACAAGGCGAACGTTTGTGGACAAGGCGGCCTGCTGAGTAAAAGCATCAAGCAGCAGTGAGTCTTTTCCTCTCTGTTCCTAGCAGCACAGCAGAGGTGCAAATATTACTCAGTAACTGCTCTATGAATACGATGGCAGGATGGAGGATGCAGGCGGGACATCTTAACCTGCAGGAACCAGGCACTGATTATGAAAGCTCACCTCATCTGCCAGCAGCGACAGCTCGCTGCAGTCTGCTGCATCGTAGTCGTACAGGACTTTGGCCTTTCGCGTTCCTGAGGCTGGAGCCTGAACTTCTTCAATGGTCAGCGTCTCCACCGGGCTGCTGACACTTTCTGGCTCCGGAAGGGAGGGAGGGGGGGCGTTTTGACTGGAATTCTGTGCAAAACCACCAGGAAGTCTGGAAGACAAAACCTCAAATGTGAATAACATTTGAACAATAAGAATCCTGTGAGTCTGTGACAGGGACACTTAGTAAATCTTACTAATTATCCCTGCAAACTGAGGCGGATGTATGCCTTTTCAGACAGGGTGTTCTGTCTGATTCACTATGGAAAAACTGCAGGGACTCACAGAGACACTAGACTTTGCTGGATTCCAAGCAGAACCACACCTTTAGGTAGAAGAATGCAATCCTGAGGGGCCAACTTTTCACCATATTTCATCATAAAAATTGCTTCTGTAGCTGCATACCAAGCCAAAACCTGCAGCAGACACTCATGGTCTTTGGATCACATGTCTCCTGACTCACCTTCTCAGTTCCTCCTGCAGGTCTTGCATGTGGAGATGGCACTGTCTGTAATATGCTGCCTGAGCCTCCACAAACTCATGCAGGCACCGCAGGTGATTCACCTGAGGGGGTGGAGCAAACATCACATCTGTCTATTGTAATCATCATCACATCTATTGTAGAACCGTTCCCCGTGGTCTTTTTATTGGGACCATGCTGTTTTTACTCAAAATCAAAAAACCTGTGCTTCTTCTTAGTTCAATAGAAATTCAGCTCTGAGTTGAGTTTGGGACCCTTAGTGCAGAGCAGCCCATCACCCATCTGTTTACAATCTCTCCTGCTAGCTTACAGCCCCTCACAACTCCAACCTAACATTAGTACTGCAATAAAAAGGGCGAGCAATATCGGAGCTATCCAGTTTTTATCCAGATTCCAGCTCAGATGAGGAAAACAAAGACGCTCATGGATCTATTTGTCAACAAGTGGATGCATCGGAATGGAGCGGAGCAGAGATTGTGTTCATTTTCTACGTCACAACTAAGCTCTTTTTCCAAATGTTTTTTTTTGTCTGCTCCTGATTCCTAACTATTTGAATAAAGAAAATACTCAGAAATACAGTTTTAAACCAAATTTATATCCTCCGTCATCAGAAAAATGCCACAAGAACCAAAAATAAAATTTTCTGTTTGTCTCCCACAGATAGAAACCATGATGTTGGTGTTGGGGGGGCTATTAAAGCAATGGAGACATTGCCTGGTAGGTCTTTCCTTGGGTTTACTGACCAAAGAAACCTGGAATTTTTAAACATTTGAACTCTGAACAAGCTTGTTGGTCCATGTTCTTTGCTAGATTGAACTTATCGTCCGGCTCTGGTAACCAGAATGCTATAGCCGATGAGAGTGCAAGCCTCATGAACCCGATTTGGCTTTTCCATCCTCAGTCAGGTTCGATGTTACCAACACTGGGGGTGAAAGATTCCCATACACCCAGGTGATGTCGTCTTGAAGTTGAGTCATGGCAACTGACTCATGTTCAAGACGCCTACACTGGAATTGAGAAATAGATGACTTGACTGATGCCCCCTGCTATCTTCTTCAGTATGTTCCCGATGAGATGAGGTCCAAAGTCCTTCAATGGTGTCATTCTCCTAAATTGTTTTATTCTTCTCTAAATTTGTGTTTACATTTATTTATTAGGAGAGTGCAGGAAACACTTAAGCTTGAGACTAAACCTTCCTGGGAAAGTTCCCTCACCATGTCCTCCTGGAGTAACAGGGAGGGTTGCAGAGCCACAAACGAAACATCCATCAGATTTGTACAAACAGTAGTTTCAAAATGAAGACGAGGAACAGGAACGGTTGTTTGATCCAGTGGCGGTTCTATACTAACTTGCTCCCTGGGCGGGTAACTCCACCAAGGTGTCCAAGAAGATATATGCCAAGTAGCGTCTACACTGACGCGAAGAAATAAGACTAAGGCAAACTCACCGACCGACATTCTAAAATATCCCCGAAAACGCTCATGATACATTTTCAGCTCTTGTACCGGTCGATAAAACTCCCCATGTTCTTCTCTTTTCGTAACTATGGGATGTACCCAAATGCCAAATCGGCGTCTTTTCCGGCGTCTTTCATCATTCAACAGAACAATCATTTCTTCATCGCTGGAACTGGAGCCGGAGCTGCTGGTGCTTGAAATGTTCATGTTTTATTTGTATGATTCTGACAAGCGCGTAAATACTTGCTCTCTTCTTCTGAGTTAAAAGCGAGTTAAAGAAGCGTAAAGTTGCGCAGCGCCACCTTGTGTACAGGAGTATTTCTGTTTTACATTAAGCACCATCTAATGTCAGGGAATGAATTTGCGTGTTCACTCGGCTCATCGTCAGCGAAAATCGCCTGGTTGTGAACACAAAAAATGTGTTGAAAAATGCTGGCGAATAACGTGCGCCGATATTCCTCCCGGTGTGTACAGCCCTTCATTCCTTTTCATGTGGCTGTTTGATGTTGTTTCATCCTTATTTTATTTTATTTTTTGCACCATAAGTGTGGAAGGGGAGAAGATGAAAACATTGGTGCGATGTTCAGTGTGAAATACGCCAACATTAAAGTGTGACGTGCAGGTTGCTGCAGGCATGTCAAAATATGAGCTGAAGCCCTGCACTGATTAAGCTTTTCCTAGCGTGTAACACTGCAGGCACAAAAAAAGGCCGCTCCCTACAGGGCGCCACTACTGGAAATATGCCAAAATAAAAGTGGGACGTGCTGGTTGCTGCAGGCATGTCAAAATAAAAGCTGAAGCCCTGCATTGATTAAGCTTTTCCTAACGTGTAATGCTGCGGGCACAGAAAAGGCCGCCCCCTACAGGGCTGCGCCCTAGGCCACCGCCCACTTTGCCCAAATCAAAAACCGCCACTGGTTTGATATCTTCTCTGTGAAGCAGAGACACTCAGACAGTCCTCCCTCCCTCCATCTCTGGGCTTAAGCTGCTAAGCTTGAAGAGGTGTTTGTGTGGAAACGGCTGCTGACACTTGAACCGCTCAATAAACAAATTCCTGAGGGTAAATAAAAAACCTAGAGGCGTACTGAGCAAAATACAACTCCAGGGCTGCTGCAGCTGTTTGGTGCCTCGGTTTCAGGCGTGCAGTGTGCTCAGGGACATACGTGAGTACAGCTGATGCCCTCCAGCAGCAAACGTGTGACTTCAGCTTGCCGATCAAACTCTTTCTGGGCCGTCTTCAGCTCCTGCTCAGCCTAAAACAGCAAAAACAAAACAATAAAAAAAAAAAGTGTAAGTTTTCACACAACAGGGGGATCGGGTTTCTATTATCAGAACACTTACTTTTTCCACTTCTTCGGTCCACAGCTGATGGTCAAAAACCAAAAGGAAAAAAATGAGTCTCTCATTCAGCAGAACACATCATTAAAACCAGCTGTGAGCGGATGAATGTAATAGTAGTATAAACAGATTGAGACACTTTGCTGTACTTTTCTAATATTTCCATCTGAAAACGGACTAACCTAAAGCAGCATGGTCTAAGTCGTCTGTGTTGGCTGCAGTCACAATTAAACAGGATTGAAGATAAGGTGTAGTGTACATTTTTCATGTACTTTAGTTGGTTTAAATTAGTTGGATGTTTTGAGTTTTTCAAGTGGACATGTACCTTCCTGATGGTAAAGGGGATTGGGTTTTGTGGGCAGGACTGTTTATGCAGAGTGAACATTCCCCCATTTCCCATCATTCTTTTGTCTACACTCTCCAGCTTACAGCCCCTAACAACTCCAACCTAACAATGCCAGTGCAAAAAAAAGGTGAAAAGTATTGGAACTATCTAGCCGTACAGTTTTGAACCAGATTTCAGGTCAGATGAGGAAAACAAAGACATTTATGAATCCATTTGTCTGCAAGTTCGTGGATCAGAATGGAGCAGAGCAGGAAGCTTGTGGCCTGTCGATTGTAGGTTGTACGTAACAACAACAAACTTTTTCAAACTGCATTTTTTTCATCTGCTAGTGATTCATGATGATTTGAATAAAACCTCATAAAAGCTGTTTAAATCTTATTTGTCTTGCTACAAGACATGTTAAAAACACAATTTCAATGCGAGTGGCTCTCAAACCAAAAATGAATTCCACGTTCGGTTTTGCTCTCTTGTGTTTGGATTAGAATAAAATCACACAAACGCTGCCTATGATCAACACACAGAGGCCCTTTTATGCAATCCTTCTTCTATTACGAAGCAGCAGAGGTCTAAATTTGCCATCTTTCCAGTAACCCACATGGCCTCCCCAGGCGAAGGAATTTACTTTGTTAATTCATTCCACATGTCAAGTCAGTCCCAAATTCTGCAAGTTGTTCTGCTTAAAAATCAGACAAAGGTCTAATATTCATCACACAGACACTTCAACTGTGAGGGTCATTCAATTCAGAAATTTCCTGAATAAATAACAAAGGAGGCTTTGGTGGTCAGTAGATAAACACATCAAACAGGCGAACTGCAAAAATAATAGCCATGATATCATGACTGGAGGGATTGTGATAGGCGAGCTGGTGGGCAGAGTTGGGGATGTCACAAGCGCGCCTGGGCGCCAGAAAGTATGGCTCCTGTTTATGCGGACATGGATGACCGTGAAAGTTTTCCTGACGAAGGAGTCTGGGCGATCCCCACAGTCGCCATCTCTGACCGCTGAGGTAAGCGGGCCCATCGCAGAGAGAGGAGGCGGCGGTTACACAAGAGGAGATGCAGCAGACTTTGACCCAGATGCCCCAGCTGAAACCGCAAATGGAAGCCCCGTGTTGTCCGTTCCCGCAGAGAAACAAACTCTATCCGGATGGTAGCGAGTGTCAGGAAGTCTACTACCTGCGTCTCTCAAAAGCTGCCGGTGTTCGGTGGAAGATGAACCTTAAGGTGTGGGTCGGCCTCCTCACCTGGTGTGAGAAGCTGCAGCAAGGTGAGTGTTTTGACAGCTGAGTGGAGGAGCAGCTGTCAGATGCTGGAACCAACAGAACATTAAGGCGGTTGGAGAGGACGAGGCCTTGTCACAGACAAGGCTTCCTTCCTGCGGCAGACCCCTTCCGACCAAAGCGGCTCGGGTGTGGCGCTGCCTGATCCCTGTTCATGGAAGTATGGGCTCGCTTTCTTATCTAGGGGGCCTCTGAGGGGGCCTTCCTGCTCTCCCACACCTGGAGCAACATCCTCCAGCTAAAAAACGGACATCAAGGGGCGGAGTCACTTGTCAAAGTTTGACGGGTGACTCCGCCTCAGTCACAGTCAGCTGTTTTTTAAAGACGTCACACACCACCACCTGATGACGACCCCGATGAAGGTGGAAGACATTCCACTGAAACATGTCGGTACGTTTTACATTACAAAACAAACCAGTGTCTAATAAAAAAATAAATTAAATACGCAGTATAATTCTAAAGACACAATGAACCTCTTTGAATCGTTTATGGATGTCCTTCTTGAGCTAAATGGTCAACAGGTCAACTCTCCCTTCCCAGCTCTGACCACTTCTATGGCTTCAATCCCGTCTCCCGATGGCTCGCAGCACACAGCCCACCTGACATGCACGCTCACTGATTCAGGACCGTAGTCTCCTTACCGCAGAGGCGCTTGCAGAGAGGACGTAGTTCCGAGGTCTGGTCTCCTGAAAATCTGGAACCACCTACAGAAATAAAACAGTTAGCCTCTAATAGTAAAAAAAAAGTACACCTAACACAGTGCACTGATGCAGATGCACAGGTGTGTGTCTCATCTGCACACTTTTATGCTTCATCTTCTTAATTTACAGACTATGGTGCCATAATACAAATATTAAAAGAGATCAATAACTCCAGGTTATTCTCCTGTACCATGAGACTACAGGAGTGCTCCACATCAACCTCAAAGGAGGGTGTAAGGGCAGGGATGCCAAGTTTAGTTTAGTCTGTTTAGAAGTTTCCTATTGAATTCCATGTATTCCCGATCCTTGGATTTATGTTTATTTTAAAATTACCGCTACGAAGCCCATAGAGACGGCTGTTGTTGTGATTTGGCGCCATCTAAATACATAAATCCAATAAATTAAGTTAACCCCCAGTGAGCTGCATGAGACGTGTGTGCAAGGAGAGGAGAAGACTGCCAAAAATCTGTGAAATAACTGGAACCAGTGAGTCACACCTTTACTGTCCAGACTGCCTTCCCGAGAACAGGATAGTGCAGACGACATAGCCGAGATTCAGCGCTGGGAAAAAATGTTTTTTTGGTGCAGGAATGCCTCAGCCATGTTTGACTATCACAGCAGAATTCAAAGCCCTTGGGAGGCATTGCTGCTACACGTTGTCATGAAGCGAAACACAGCCAGGGCGCTCTGCCAAGTTTTGCTGCCTCCAGCCAGCAGATCCGGCTGTACGAATATTATTTTTTTCTCACTATAAAAATATTTATATGACTTTATATGAAAAACTGCTACCTGCTGCTTTTGACAGTTCAATAACGAAGTCTTAAAAGTCAATATGGTATCAAACCTTTTTACATATAATCTTTTGTAAAAAAGATAAGAGTAAATATTTTGAACATTACTGCAGCACTTCAACTTACTGACCGTCCCAACAGTTTAGGTGAAACAATAGAATGTTTTTTCTTAATAAAAGGCTAATTTGCTGTAGTGGAAAAAAAACAATATATATTTATAATTATTTGTATTGTGTTGATGCACATGTCTGGAAGAAATCCCGAAAGCTGGACTAAATAAAAAGACAAAATCATAAACAATAGACGTGAAAATTAATATAATATAAAAAGGATGCATGGGTTTTTGTGTCTGATGATAGAAATCCTTCTGTACAGCATTCACTTTGTCCCTTGTGCTATCCTAGGCACTTTAACATTGGGAGTTGGGTCATCTAGACCCACTAGACAGTGCTCTGAACCTTTTTTCTTCAATGATTTGTGATCTTTACTGGTGTCCATGGATTACATGAAATCTTTCCACCTTTATCCACCTTTGTCATGGTAGGGAGAACACGTCAATGTAAGGGTGGGGTCATCTAAGATAGCACAAGGGTTAAGGGGAAAATTGTAGTCTAAACGACTCATGTGATGCATTTTCTCAACGGGGCAAAGAGGGGGGGCTGCTTTTAAAGCAGACACTGAAATTCTTTTTATTTTCTTATTTTGTGTCTTTCTTTCACACAACATTAATTTGTTTACACTCTTCCCAACACCCGTGCGACAAGGCCATGCTTATACTAGTAACAGAAACAAAAGCGACATCCATCCATCCACCCTGGGAACCCACTGAATCCCTGTCAGGGTCACAGAGCAGCGTTCACTCTGGAAACCAGAGTTCCCACACATGCACAAAGAGTCCAACCAGGGCCTTCTCTGTGAGGCGGAACCACTAACTTTAAAGGTCACACATAATGATAATAAATATTAATAAATATATATATTTTTAATAGTAATAAATTTGTTTTTTTTTTCCTTTCGTTCTCCTCCTCAATGTGATGATTTTAGTATCTGGTAGTGTTTTTCATAAAATTGTTATTTCAAGCATTTTTAATGTAATTCTTTTTTCTTTTTCATTTTTGAAACAGACATTGTGTTGTGTGTTCTCCCCATGCATGCGTGGGTTCACTCCGGGGTCTCTGGCTTCCTGCCACCATCCAAAAACATGCTTCCTAGGTCAATTGGCAACTCTACATTGTCCATAGGTGTGAGTGTGAATGGGAGTGTGATTGTGGCCCTGCGACAGACAGGCGAACTGTCCAGGATGTCCCCCTGCCTTCGCCCACAAGTGGCTGGGATAGGCTCCAGCAGCCCAGTGACCCCGAAAGGGATAAAACGGCAGAAGATGAATCAATGAATGACATTGTGCTGTAGAGATGAGACATGGGGATGGTGGAGTGGGCCTCTTCCACGGTTGCCATCTCTGGTGACTGAAATTATATGTTTTTTTATTTAACCAACATCTTTAAGGTCAGGAATACCAAATCTTTCAAGAATCTCAGTTTCATGAAGCCATGCAACTCAGAATTTAAGGTTTTATTCTCGCAGCTTTTATGAACATTAGTAAGAGAGCTTCAGTCCTCCAGTTTTCGAGGACACACTGCTGAAGTGCGACATCTAGTGATCAGTAACATCAACCGCAAATCAGTGTTTTCATTTGTCTGGATTTAACCAAATATTATTTGATACAACTGTCTGAATTCTTTTTGTTTCTCCACTTGGCTCAGCTGTGTGCAGGACTGGCACGCAAAAAACAAGGGTTCGTTTCCCAGGGGGCACACTAGCAAGACCCTTAATACTAGTGCCCATCTATGTAGTCAAAAGAAGGCCCAAGTGTGGCTTTTCTTGTGTGGCGGTCCCTAGCCCGGATAAAATACAGAGTTGTAAGGGCATCCGGCAAAATAAAATGTCTGCCAAACCACCTGTGCAAATCGGTGGGAGCTGATTCGCTGTGACGACCCCTGGAAGGATGTGCCTAAAGGTGAACAACACCTTTCTCAAACTAACTGCAGTTCTAAATATAAAAAAAAAGCAAACTGACTTTTCTGCAAAGTCGTTTTACTGAAGTTGATGGCAGTTTCTCTTTATTTTACAGCCTTTTTAACCCCTTAATGCCATAGGTAGCCTATTTGCAACACATTATTAAATCCAGTATTTCACTTCACTTATCATCACCTTGTAAGGAAAAAAAATGAAAGAACATTTTTAGTTATTAAAAATAATTCAGGCATGTCATGTGCCATAACTGTATGAAAGCAGGTTTTTTTCACAACCAAATTAATTTGGTTTTTGATTTAAATAAAAAAAAGGAAAATTGCATTTGAAAAACCTTTTGGTAAAGAAGCATGGAAAACATCACTGCTAAAGGACTGATCTCTGTTTCTTATGTACCATTCTTCTTAACTTGTGTTTTATTTAACGTTTGACACTTTTATTCTACATTTGCTTTCATTTGCCTTGTATTTTCTGATTACTTTGGTAATTTAATGAATTGGAAAGCACGTCCCTTCAGCTGTGGCTGTTGTAAAGTGACATGAATAAAGTTTGATTGAATGATTTATCTTCAGAGAGTTTTACACCTCACATGCACACCACTATTGCAATCCCATCCCGAACATTTGGGTGAAACGCTGTCACATAAACGCTCATTCCTCCATCCTGTTGGCTCATATTCTGGATAAGATGTGTGGAATATTCAGAAAATTCCTGCATGTAAACACAATAACCACCAGACGAGAAAGGAGTGTTTCCTGAGTAAAATGTTCTGTTTTTGAACTCTAAACCTTTACCTTACTCTCCCATGAACTCAAAGAAAAAAACTTTATAGTTCCACTTAAAGAGATCCTACAACATATTTGCTTGTTTTATTTATTTTTTAAATAGCATATTGTAGAAAAAATCTGTAAATAACTTTGACAGTTGTCATCTGAGAAAGTTGTTGGCAAAGGTTCATCAGGATGACGTCTTCAATATGTGTTTTATACTAAATATTCTCAAAAATATGCAAACATAAATATTTCTGCTTCTGCAACACATGTAAACACGTTTATAGCTATTGAATTGATCTTTTCCAGAATAAGCCTTTTGTTTAAATCATGGCTGATGAACAGAACGACAGCTCTGGACAGTGACCGAGCTGATGTCCTGTTGGCCTACTAGTCGTCTCCTAACCTGCTTTACCTTCGACTTAGATGCAGTCAGTCTGGATGAATGAGCGTCTACAGACGTGTCTGAACTGATTACTGAGACCAACGGGCATGAAAAGAATAAAAATCTCTAAGCATCTCAGTTCTAGGCTGTCGGCTGTTCGTCTTGGTCTCAGAAGCAGCAGAGCTTGGATCAGCCTCAGCAAAGCAGGAAAACAGTCCCGGCATGCATCACTGCAGCTCATTCATACTCACTTCTGCCTCGCTCTGAAAGGCGGCGGAAACACAGAGGAGGTCAGAGGCAGCGAAGCGTTAGTACGTCTATTAGTGAGTGCGGGCCACGCGCACGCAGTGACTCACCGCTACCTTGGCCTCGGCCGCCTTCGCCTTCTTCACTCGGGTTTTACAGGCATCCAGGTCCAGGCGCAGGTTCTCCAGCAGGCGGCGCTCTTTCTGCACAGGAAGGCTGAGTCAGCAAATGCAGAAACCAGAGCAGCTTCCGGATGTTTTAAAGCTCTTTAGGTTTTAGACAATTGTCCCAGTCCACTGCCAGTTAAATGGAGAGTTCTCCTGTTCTTAGTGACTCTGCTTCATGGTGTCATATGTGTCAACACTTTGTCTTAAAGAGCCATTCCAGTTATCTTTTGATCTATTCCCAGTGTTCTTTCAATTACAATTATGCAGTTTTTAGCCAAAATTAAAAAAAACCTGTATAGTTTTCTAGAACATAGTTTCTGCAGAGCGACTTCATTAGAAATTCACCTCTGAGATGTTGGCGAAACTGTGGGTCCTGAGTAACCCCCGCCCAGTGGCGGTTTTTGATATGGGCGATGTGGGCGGTCGCCCAGGGCGGCACTTCATGAGGGGCGGCATTTGCCGTGCCCGATGCATAATGTGCTACATAATATATTCAAAGAGGTAGCTTGAAGCTTTTAATTTATGTGTCGGCTTCAGCAGCCGACACATAACGCTTTTATTTTGACACATCAGACTATTAATAATGTCTTCCTCCTATTTGCTCTTCACACTTATGGTGCAAAAAAAAAAGAATAATTCATAGTGAAACAACGTAAAACAGGCACATGAAAAGGATTTAGGTAGAACAAACATCCGTGTTCAACCCAATTTCGACAAAAGCAGGCAATGGGGATTATTTCCCACAATTCTTTGCTCTGACACAGCAGACCCGATGCGCACGTGACCACCGCCCTCTGCTGCAAGACGCTTGCGGCCACACCTCTTTGCGGTAGTCTTTGGAACATAAGTAAAAAAACTCGAGAGGGGAGCGCAACTCGCCGGTGTCTGGCTGAATCACACTAACAGGTGATAAGGAGTCTTTTTCTATCTGACAATCAACTCTGGGCCGCAGCTGCGCCTCCCGTCATAGAGACGGAGCCGCGTGTGTGAGAGGGAAGGGGATGGAGGGGGAGGGGGGATGAGCGCAGACCATTTTTCATGGATTGAGTTTTTTTGGAGGATTTCTGCTGTTGGTGTTGCACAAATTTAGGGAAATGCCAAATATTTTTGGAGTAATCCCACTGATGAGTTCTAAGATTTAGTCTTTAATGTTTTATAAGACCTAAACATATTAATCACAATAAGTTTCATTTTTTAGATCTAATCCCTCTGATATGTTTCACAAAGACACACACAGGACATCACACATTAAGAAATTATTTCTAAAAATGAAGCAGGAGTCCAGCTCTAAAAAAATGCTCTAAAAAATGATGAAAGAGCAAAAAAAATGGAATTATTTGATATGTAATTTCTTATTAATATTTCCAGGCTTTCTTTGTTTTGTCCTGCAGCATGTTCATATTTGTATAATTTTGACAGAATATATTTCTATGGAGAACAAAATATTACAAGTTATTTAAGGTTTAACTTGAGTTATTCTGGATTAATGTTCCTGTTTTTATTCATATTTATGTTCAAAAAGTTCAGTTTAAAAGGTTTAAAAGTTTAGCTTTATTGTGTTCAGCAAATGTTCATCTTCTACGGCCCAAAACCTTAAGCGTGTTTTTAACTTAGGCACCTGTGTGACTGAATTTGACCCCCCTGTAATACGAGTCTAGAAAATTCATGTATTTTTTGAGTAAAATGGCTAAATAGAAGATAGGGAACACAACAGGATGTTGTCAAATTTTGTATGTGTGCGGGGGGGGGGGGGCCGCTGGTGGGGTTACTCGCCCAGGGAATAAGCTAGTGTAGAACCGCCACTGCCCCCGCCCCCCCTCCCTGTCACCCATAGCTAAGAGCCTTCTGTTTACACTCCCTCTAGCTTACAGCACCTCACATCCCCAACCTAACATAAGCAGTTTAACAAAAATGGCGAGCAGTATTAGAGCTTTCCATCCGTACAGTTTTGATCCAGATTCCACCTCAGACAAGGAAAACAAAGACGCTAATGGATCTATTTGTCTGACAGTGGATGCATCAGAATGGAGTGNAAGTTATGTATTGTTAATTGCGTGCTTTATGTGGCAGCAGAGCAGCGTGATGCGCGTCAGGTGGCCATGGCGTGGAAGTCGAGGAGCCGCAGTCTGCAGGTGTTTGACACGGAGCTGAGCGCGGACTCGGTGGAGTGGTGTCCTGTCGCTCAGAGCCATGACGTCCTGGTGTGTGGGACGTACCAACTACAGAAAGGGGTAAAGGTCAGGATGGAATAAACCAACGACGCAGGAAAGTTTAGGGGAGAAACCTGAAGACATCAGAAAACACCAGATCGAAACCTCTGATTGGACAATAACCTAAAATAGAAAAAAAAATAACAAAAATAATGTCGGAACCTCTCTCTCTCTCTCTCTCTCTCTCTCTCTCTCTCTCTCTCTCTCTCTCTCTC